>JAGSMT010000752.1:0-77664 GCA_029286875.1 Lamproptera curius | reverse complement strand
TGGCTGGGTGAAAGGAGGCCAGCCAATTCGGCCCCTTTCAGGGCCGGGTCCCCTGCGGCCCGGTTGAACCCCGGCCAACGGGTGTTCCCTTTGGGGCGGCCCGCGGGCCGCCAACCATGGGCCTACCCACGGCTCGGCGGCGACAAGGTTCCACCGGGTCCCCGGGTTTAGGGAGGAGACGGTTTGGCCCCGGGCACGAGGCGTCGCACAAACCTTCCACAGCGGTCGGAGCCCAAATGCCTCCCCTCCCACCCATCCAATTAACGGGGCGCAGGGAAGCGGCTGACCTGGTTTTACCCCCTTCAGCAATCGGTCCAGGCCAGGCGCCCCGGGGCCGGTCGCCCTCGGGTGGGCCAAGGGGCCGGTATTGGAAAAGTGCTGGAGGGCAGGGGCCGAATCAAATTAACTTACAAAGGGGTTCAACGCCACCCTGTAACCCATTACCTCTTTTTTTTTTTTTTTTCCCGGGAAAAAATCCAACACAGGTTCCCCGGCCGCCGGGTAAGGGCACCCGGGGGTTAGGGGGCCTCCAACCAAGGGATGGAGCGGGCGTTTACCCCCCTAAAAACCCAACAATTTGGTTCCGGGCCTGCCCCGGCCCGCTGGGTGGGGCCGCGGGCCTGTGACCCGCCTTGGCCGGCTTCGGGGCGGACGTGGGCCCCCGCCTCTTTTCCCCTCTTCCAACCCGGGTGTGGGGCGGGGGCGGTCCGCCGGGCGTGCCGGAAACAAACGCCGCCCCCTCTGGGAAAAACCCTTTCGGGGCGGGCACCCTCCTCCCCCGGCCCAGGGCTCCTTAGGGGGAAAGGGCGCGTGCGCCATCCGGCCCGGGGCCTTCTTTGCCCTAACCGGGGCTCCGGCCCTCCCGGGCCCTTTCCGGGCCTTCCCTTCGACCCATCACGTCCTTGGGAAAAAGAAGGACGGGCTCCTTCGCTTCCTGGCATCCCTACCACGGCGGAATGAATTCGGTGATGGGGGCCCGGCGTTGTTGACCCAGGCCGGGGCACCTTTCCACCTTTGGGGCCGGGTCTCTTCCCTTTAACCCCACAAGGGTGTGCCCGCCCCTGAAAGGCTCCCTACCGGCCACCGGCTTGGGGTTCCCCCACCCGGCGAGGAGGGAACCTTTGGCCCCGGGAATTTGGACCGTGCCCTCCTGGCCCAACCATTTAATTGCCCCCCAATAGGCCAACGTTGGGCCGGCCCGGGGTTGCCAACCGCCCAACCCCACCCTGGTAGGCAAGGGGCGCCAATTCCGTCCTCGGCCGGCCCCGGGCTTTCTGGGGGGCCGGAGACCCCCTTCGGAGAAGAAATGACCGCGGGTTTTCCGGCCCGTCAAGGCCCAGGGCCCAAGGGCCAACCTTTTTTTTTTTTTCCCGGGCCGCCGGCCCCCCGCCGGGAGGGGCCGGTAGGCCCCCCAAGTTGGAGCGGCTTTCCCACCTTAAAACCAACTTTGCCCTTTCTCTTTTTGGTGTGGCCCAGGGCCCGCGGGCCATGGTTGAGGCGCTTCCGGCGACGGCGGCGACGGGCCCTGGGTCCTTCGGGTTTAAACCGGGTTGGGGCCCGGCCTCGCCCTTTAGGCGCCGGGAGGGCCCAAAAGGGGCGCCCCTCACCGGCCGGTTCTCTGGGCCGGGAACCCTCCTTGCCCACGGGCCGCCCAAACTTAATGTGGGGGAAAGGTTGCGCGCCGGGCCCTTGGGCCTGGTTTCCTCGGAAGCCGACCTCTGGCCTCCCCGGTCCCTTTCTTACGGCCCCCGGCCGGGGCCAAATCCGCCCTCGAAAAAGGGACGGGCCCAGACGGGTTTTGGTCGCCGCTAACAAAGGAAGGTCGGCCCCTGTTTAACCCGCCCGGCGGCTCCCAAGGTCAACCTTCCAAGGCGGTTGGGCCGCCCCTTTGGAACTTCCGCCATTTAACCTCGTGGTCCCCCCATTTTGGGCAACGGGAACCTCCGAAACGCCGTGCCCGGAGGCCCCGTCCCCTTTGGAGAGGGGACCCCGTGGTTCCAGCCCCACTTTAATCAGGGCCAGGGCCTGGGTTTGATTACGTTTAGGGTGCGGTAAGCCGCCAAAACCCACCCTTTCACCCGGGCCCCAACATCCTCTTCGGGGCCTGGCCCCAAAGCCCCGGGACCTCGCCCCCTTGCGGGAAATACGCCATTTCCCTTAGGTTTGGACCGGGAGCCGGCCCAGGTGCCTTGGAGATGGCCGGGCGCCCGGATTCCCAAAGAGTTTTTCCAATCCGTCCAACTTTTGGATTCGGCCCGAGGGGAGGCCGGGGTCCGCCGGGGACGGGCCTCCTTTTGAAGGAGCGGAACTGCCGTCTTCCACCTCTGGGGGAAAGGCGGCCAAAAGGGCGAAAACCATCGGCCCTCAAACTGGGCCCAGGGCTTCCTCTGGGCCAGCGCCGGCCGCCGCCCCAAACCTTGGGCCCGGGGCGGTTCGGGCCCCTAAAGAAAGGGCCTCCAGGAACTCTTCCCCGGGTGGCCTTTGGGGCGCTTCCGGGGCCGGAATCCACCCTGCCAATTTAGGCCACGGGGGTGAGGTGTCTCCGCGTAAAAAGCCTCCGACCCCTCCGATTTCCGGCCGGCCAACTCCGGTTAAGGGGGGCCCAAAAGGACGGAACCTTTCCCATTACCCTTTTGGTGGGCCCCCCACGGGTCACAGTCCAGCGCCATAAACCCTTTTCTAAGGCGGCGGATCGGGGTACCCCTTTAAAGGCCACCTTTTGCTTGGCGAAAGGGGGGAAACCAATTACCCTCGGCCCGGGCCCGCCCGTCGGGCCCCACCAACGGGTGGCGGCGCCGGCCCTTCAAAGCCTACGCCCATCCCCGATTTGGGGTTCCCAGGTCACCCGGGCCGGGGGAAAGAGTTTTCCCACATGGAACGCGTCGGCCTGGGGCGGGGCCGGTCCCGGACGGCCCTCCCCAATCCGGCTCCCGCTTAACCTTGGGGAAAACCCAGACGGGCCATCCGCCTTCCTTCAACTGGGTCAGGGCTTCCCGGGCCCAAGGGACCCGTCCCCCAGGGCCCGGCCCGGGGCCGGTTTGGGTTGTCTTTAAGAAGGGGCCAAGAACCTGGGCGGATTTCGTTCCGGACGGGGTCCCTCACCCCCGGGCAAACCTTCAAGGCCCTGTTTCCGGCGGGGGAAAAGGGCCTGGCAAAGATACCAACGACGACCCGGGTTGGGGGCTGGGACACCTGTTTTACCGGGCCCCCCTTTAAGGACCGGCGCCCGAACCTCCCGGGGAGCCCACTCCTATTATTCCCTTTGCCACCGCCAAAGGGGGAACCCCCCAAGGGCCGGGTTTTCTTGGAACCCCGCGACCAACGGGGAAGGGCCCGGGAATAAAACCGGATCGGGCCCATTTCGGGTTCCTGGTACCCCGGCCGGGAGGGAGACGTTTGGGGGAAAATGGCCTGAAACATCAATTTCTCCCAACCGGGCCCCCTTTAAAACCTGGGCGGGACCCTTAACTTTCCCTTTCACGGGCCCTCGGACCGGGGGCCCCCTGGGCCGTGCCCAAGACCAAGGGCCGGAGGGTGTCGGAGGGCCCGGGGCCCTGTCCGGGGAACATAATACGGGTTCCCGCCCAACTACCGGCCCTGAATTCCGGGACCAGGGCGGGCCTGGCTTGAAACAAGAGGCCCCTGGGCTCCGGCCGGTGGTTTCAATTGTTTGCCAAGGACCTCAGGTTCCCCATTTTGTTGGAAACGGCCATTTGGGGGATCCCCGCCCAGCACGGGGGGCCCTGGCTTCCAAGCCCCAGGCCTCTGGGTCCCTCCGGTCGGCGGGGTTTTGGGGGTGCGGAAACGCCACTTCCCCAATTGGGGCCAAAGCCGGTTTTTCCGCCCCGGTTGAGGGCCCGGCGCCGGCCCGCGGCTTTCGGCCGGTCCCAGCTGTTACCGGGGTAACGGCCGCCTCGGCCCCTGGACGCCACTGCCCCCTCTGCCCAAATTTCCGGGCAGGGAAGCAGGGCTCCGGCGGCCCAAGCCATTTTGGAAACCCAAGCAACCGTGGGGGGCCCACCACCAACCCGGGGCTCTGGGCCCTCCCCCTCCCTGGCCGGGGGTTTCCCGGCCGGTTTCCCACCTTTTTACCGGGGGCCGGGATGCCTTTTGCGGCCGGCCTCACCACCTCCTCTTTCCCCTGAACATTTGGAGCAATGCAGGGACCCCGCGCAACGCCGGGCCTGGTTTAACGGGGGCCAACCAAGGCCGAAGTTTTTCTGCCCAAAAATTGGGGGCCCTTTCCTTTCTTGGTTGGCCTGGAATGGGCCCCTTCCCCACAAAACCGGAGGTTCCGGCCGGATTTCCTCCGCTTTTTGGCCAGGGAGGGCGGCTACGACCTTTCCCTCGGCCCCTCGGCTTTTCCCCTAACAGCCGGGCCCGGAGGCGAAACCCGCCCCTTTTGGCCGGTTTTAACTTTGGGCCAGCGGCCGGTTTTTGGCCAATTTGGGCGCGTCCAACGGCCACCGGCCGGGGACGGGCCTGGTGCCCGGCCGGCGGCCTTGCCGTACCTGGTTTTCCGCACCAAACCTATGATTTCTCCGAAGGGAACCCAACCGCCTTCCTTCTTGGCCCCCTTTTTGGGGAGGCTGCCCCCACCGGCCCTGGTTTTCCTTTTTGCCCCTTGTGGCCTTGGCGTGCCCTGCGGGCGCCGGGGCGGCCGGGGACCAACGGAGTGGGGGGGTGGCGAAGGGGCAGCAGGGGCCTCACCACCAGCAAACGCCGGGTGCCGCCCGTTTATCGGCGGCCAGCGGTGGAACAACCGCCTCTGGCAGGGCGGTCCGCTATTATCGTCGCGGTGGGGGCCTGAAACATTGGGCCCACCGGCCAAATGAGGCGCCGCAGTTTTCTCAACAATCAGTTGGCGGAGCCCTCAGCGTGGACATCTCCCTTCACGGCGGCCCTTAGCTGCCGGTTTCTCTTTCGAGGGCCGCAGACGCCGCCCCCCTCTTCTGGCGCTTTACCCTGGCCCAACCAAGGCTTTTTGCCATATTTCGCCATTTCAGCCCGGCTGGGTGGGGCAACCCAAACATCCACCGTCTTTTTACGGGGAACAATCTTTTAGGGGCACGGACTCGGCCTTAAGGTTTTCCGGATCTTGGGCAACCTGGGAGATGGTAGAATTTCGGGCGCCTCTCCGCATCCCTCCGCCGTTAAAATCCTCTCCTACGGCCTCTTCTCCCTCGAGGCAGCCTCCACAATTTCTTCAAGGCGTGCGGTCCTTCTCCCACCTCTGCTCCCGGCTTTCTGGTTTTGTATTGGACCAGATCGGTAGTTGGGTCCTGCCTTTGGCTGCCACTCTTTGGAACGCGATCTTTGGTTTATGGGTTGGGCTTTCGAAACGCCGCGTTCGTCCGCGACGGCAAAGAGACGGGTCCTCCTTCTTCTGCCCTACAAATTTTTGGGCCCGGTGGTCGTCCTCACTGGACCTCGCTCTGAAATGCCGGGTTCCTCCCTTGTACTTCCGGAAAAATTTGAAGGGCCCCTCGCGCCTTCACCATCGGACCGGCCCTCACCTGGTCCGCGCCTCTCCCTTTCCAACCAATCCCGAAATGTGTTCGGTGTCCGTTTTCTCGCCATTTCATTTTGGATCACTTCTTGTTTTTTTTAATTGTTTGATTATCCCTTCAAATCCCACGAATATTAGGTAATGGAAGTCCACCGGGCCGGGACCATGGCCTTTCCGGTAACCCTAAATACGCCTGGGGGAAGTTCCCAAGGTTGGGCCGCTAATCGGTGTTCGTTCCAGCCGCTCTTGCCGACACCCGACGCCAGCCAAACCCGAGATCAACGGTTTTTAGAGGTTGTCTTCCCTCGGGTCCGGCCAATGAAGGCCCGGACCCTCAAACCTACCGCAGGCCGCGAGACGGGGTCCCGGCACCCGGCAGGCCGTCGCCCGGTGTTCAGCGGCCAAGGCCAATCCCGGCGGAATATAAACCTCCTCCGGGGACTTCCATTCATACATCTCGCACTTTACCCTTTGCCCAATCCCCACACACATTCCCTTTGCTCTTTCATCCGCTCTTTCCCCGCTCGGCGAAGGCGCGCACTGCGGGGTAGAACCGGCTCCATCCCGTGTTCCCTCTTAACAAAGGGGGAAGGGGAGCGGGTCTGAACCCCCACAAAGGCTCACCTCTGGAACAAGCGCCCTGCCCTCCCCCCTTTGGGCAGGGGTCGCACCCCTGTCAGTTTCTTCCCCGGACGAACCCGGTACCCCCCTATCTGAGGGGCCCCTTCCCAACCTGGGGACGCCCGGATTGGGAATCGGCAACTCCACCGGGTAATCCCTAACCTTCCCAAACCTTCCCTTTTTTTTTTTTTTTTTTTTTGCCCGTTGGGAAAAATCCAGCTTGGATTCCCCCGCCAAAGTGAGGGGCAGCGGGGATATGTGGGAACCCCGGACCCAAGATGGGCGCCCGGTTTCCCCTAAAAAACCAACGGTTGTCCCTTTTCGCGTTCCGCTGTAGCCGGGCCGCGGGCACTGATCCAGTCTTCGGCGACCCCGGCGCGACGTGGCCCTCCTCGGGCCTCTTCTCTCCAGGTGTTTGGGAGGAACGTCGCTTTAGGCGGTGCCGGGCCAACGGCGGCTCCCTTTGAGGCCCTTCTCTGGGGCGGCGGGCCCCCTCTTGCCACCGGCCCGGGGCTCAATGTCAGGGGAAGGTTGCGCGCGTACCCCACTCTTCGGCCCCCTGGCGCCTTCGGAAGCCAGGGGCGCTCCTCAACCCCCCTGTCCCCACCAACTCCCAGGCCAAATAAACGTCCTCCCAAAAAGCAAGGACGGCCCGACCTTTCGCTCCAAGCATCCTGCACTTTTCGGCCAGGGGCAAAGGTCGGCCCTTGTACCCAGCTCTCGGCGTTGCTCGACCCAGGCCGGGCACTCTTTAACGGGGGGCCGTCTTTCAGCACCGCCCGTGGTGGCACTCCTCTGCCGGGGCTCCTACCGGCCACGCGGCACGGGTACCCTCCGGAAAGCCGTGTCCCGGGAACCGGTCCGCGCGGAATGTTGAAACCGTGTCCTCTTCCTGACCACTTTTAAAACGGGGCCGGCCCTAAATGGGACGGCCCGCGCGGGTGCCTCCAACCGCAACTCCACTCCTGTTACCCAAGGGGCGAATTCATCTCTTCCCCCCCTTCCTCCTCTGGGGCTGGCCGGCCCGAGACCCCTCCTCCTCCCGCCGAAAAAGTGACGCGAGGAATTTCTTCCTGGGTCCCGGGCCGGAGGCCAGCCATCAGGCCCGCCGCCTCCCAGGAGATTCCAGTGGCCCCTCGGCCCGGATCGCCCCCTCTGGGTTCTCTTTAATACCGCAATTACTCTCCTTTTTGGAGGTTTTCCCCAAATCCCAGGACCATGGACCTGCTGGCCCCGGGAAGGCGGCGGCAGGGGCGGGTCCCCCGGTGGGGGGGCAGTCGCCGAGGCTGCCCTTTGCTCGCCACCCTTAAGCGCGGAGGCGCTCAAAATGGGCCAAAACCCATCGGCGAATTTAGGACTGGGCCAAAAAGGATATTTCATGGTGGCCCGGCGTCGACCCGGACGCCGCAAACGATATGGGCGTCCGCAGGTGGCGGTTCCGAGGCCCGTAAAGTAAAGGGCCTCCGGTTTTTTCGGACCACCTTTCCTTTCAAACCGCCGGTGCCCGTGCGGCGACCCGGGTGGCGAATGCGGCCCCAAATTGGTGCCCAGGCGGTGACGGGGTGTCGTCCGCGTAACAAATTATCGAAACACCCTCGATTTGCCGCCACGTAGCACCCAATCCAAAACCACCGTTCCAGAAAGCGGGTCCCAACACCGACCTGTGGAACTCCGGTTTACCTCGATGGTCGGGATCTCGGCACGGGAACTCGACACGTCGATGCGACAGGTAGCCCGATCCCTTTTGCGGGTAGGGAAGCACCCGTGGTATCGGGCCTTTTAGCGGGGCCCAGGGCAGGGGGAATGCGTTGGCGATGTCAGTGACCCGCCCCAAACCCTCCCGGGACACCAATCCTGCGTCGGGGACCTGACCCGCCACCGCGTGGACGGTCGGGCCCGCGGCCCCCTGCCACTCCCGGGTTTGGACCGGCTCCCGGGTGCTTTGGACGATGCGGGCCCGCCACGATTCTCCGGGGTTTTCCCATCGTCCAACAGCCGGGATCTCCGGGGCGGGGGAGTCCGCCGGACCCCCTCCTTTTGGATGAGGACGGTCCCTGTCTTCCACCTTTGGAAAGGCCCAGGCCAGACGGGCGAAACATCGTCCCTCCTCTGGGCTCAGGGCGTCCCCTAGGGCCAGCCCAGCGCCGTCCCAGGTGCCATCGGGACCCGGGCCGGGTGCTTTCCTCATTTTTAGCAGGGCTGCCCAACTCTCCCAGGCGGCTTCGGCCCGGGACTGGGTGACCTCATCCCTGCCATTTGGGGAATCAAGAAGGTGCCGTGTGCTCCTTCCGCTGTGGAATAAAAGCCCTCGGCGATCCCCGCCACCCATCTGCGGCGCCTGGACTCTCGGTAGTGGGGGGCCAAGGCCCAAGCCCTTTCATTTCCTTTGAGGGCCCCACATATCCCTTCCGGCGCCCCAACAACTCCTCCTAGCCGCGGCGATCGCCCTCGGCTATTCCCACCGAGGGCCATCTTTTGCTGCTGAAAGGGCGAGCAATTCGGCCTCAGGGCCGGGTCTCTGCCCTTCGACTCCGACAACGGGTGTTGGCCCGCGCCGCAATCTAAGCCTTCCAGCGTTTGGAATTCCCCGGTACCCCGGCGTTTGGGAAGAGACGTTTGGCCCAGGCATCGATCGTCCCCTTTGCCCATTGCGTCCCAGGCCATTGGCCTCCCCTCCCATCTTTCAGGCGAAACCCACGACGCGTTCCGCCCCTTCCGGCAGCTCTCCGGTCCGGGCCGGGCGCCCCGGGCCGTCGTCCCCTCAGGGTCCGGCCGGGGCCCGGGCCTGGGGTTCTGGGAGGGCGGGGCCTGAATCCGGGGTTAACGATGATCCAAACCGGGTCTCGACGCCCGTCAACAACCCAGCCCTGTATTCGGCGGGAGCCAGGGCGGGACTGGCGAACGATCTAACGATCGACCGCCTGGGCTTTAACGTGTTACCGAACCCCTGTTTAAAGACCGACAGCCCAACCTCCGGAGCCCACTCCTCGTGTCCCCCCGCGTCTCCGCAAGGGTGAACCCAAGCCAGTGATTTGGCGTTGAATCCCCCGGAAAGCACAGGGAAAGGGTCCGTAAAGAACGGATCAGTGACCCATCGGTCGGTGGCCCTCAAGTCGGTGAGAGAATCTGGGGAGGAAAATGGCTAAAAACAACCACTTTCTCCCAACAAGAACGCCGACGAAACCCTGGACCTTTCTTCACGTCTCTCCGGATGAGGGACCGCAGTCCGAACCACTGCCCGTGTCGGACAGGTCCCCGGCCCAAGGTTATTGGGGAACTTACAATTCGGCCCAACGGCCTGGAATCGACCACTGCGCCTGCTCTGAAACCAAGGGTCCTGAGCTCCCGGCGCGGGTTCAAACTGCGGGATGCTCAGCGGGCCATCTTTTTGGACGGCCATTTGGTCCCCTCAGCCGAAGCGCTTGGGCGGCCCTGGCTTGGCCCAGGCCCCTTCCCCTCCTCCGCCTCCTTTTGGGTTTGGTGGTGCAAGGCCCACTGCCCAACTTTTGGCCGGCCGGTTTTTAGCCGCGGCCGGGATGCAGTGCAGCGGGCCTGCCAGCCCTGAACTGGGGCCCAAGCTGGCCACAGCGGTGGCAAACCTGCGGTCGACCCCTTTTGGCCTGCTCCCTTCCCGTGCCCTATTTCAGGCACCGGGCGGCATCGGACCGGCCGCCCAACGGTTATTCCCGAAGCACCACCCGATTGGGAGGCGCCCACCACCGATAATTTTTTGGTGGCTGCAATGGGGCGGCTCACCACTCCTCCCGAGGACCGGACCGGTCCCGGGGTTTCTCCGGCCCTTTGGAGGTGACCGGGCGGCCCTTTTTGCGCTACCGCCTCAGCCCCTCCGTCTTTTTCCTAATCATCCGGGCCCGGATGGAAGATCTGCCACTTTTCGGGCCTGGATTTTAAACCACCTTGGGCCAACCAATTGGCGGGCTTTTCTGCCTTGGTTTGGCCTTCTCCTTCCAGCCCCCGGAACCTGGGGTCCGGGCCCCGTTCCCATGGCGGGAAACGGCCATCGATAACCGATATCCTCCGGTTTGCATTTCATTTTTGCATCTTGGGGATGTCGGCACGTGACCCCTTTCTCCAGCTGCGCCCGGCGGCGTCACTACAACCGACGACTAGGGGCCCCAAGTTTTCCGAACCCTCTTTGTTGCTGTCCACGGGCCGTGCCGGGCTTGGCCGTTTTGACGCGTCACCCGGTATCCACCATCCTGGTTGCCCTGGTGCCCCGTTGCCCCTGCCGGGGGCTGGTCGCCCCTAACCCGGTTGCTCCAGGGGGCCCCTTTTTCATGTGGCCTTCCCTTTTTTGGGGAAGACTTGCGGGGCCCATCAGCCAGCTCGTAGTCGTTTTGCCACTACGGCCACCGGCGCTGCACGTAGCGGGGCAGCAGGGGGCCGGGGGCAGCTGGGAAGCAGGGGCAGCAGAGGCGGCAGCAGGCCTCACCCTGCCCAGCAAACGTCAGGGCCGCCCGTTTATCAGCGGCCAGCGGAGGACCAAACCGCTTCTCCGGCAAGGAGGCGGTCCGCGATTCGTCGCGGTGAGCCCGGGCCATAAGGGCCCCCTGTCCACATTGAGGCGCCGAATATCTGCGACATCGGTTTGGATCCTCAGCGTGGACTCTCCCGCTTCCCCAGCCCTCAACTGCCGGTTTTCCCACTTCCAGAAGCCCGCGGGCGCCGCACCTCCTCCTGAGCCTCCCCCCTCGCTACTGGCGCTTTTTTGTCAACCGGTACTTCCTTCTCCGGCCGACTGGGTGGGCAGCTGATATCCACCGACTTTTTACCGGCGGAGGGCAATCTTTAAAAGCGGCGGTGCCCTTCAGGTTGCCCGGATCTTTTGGCAACCTGGGAGATGATCTCAGATTTTGACGCCAATCTCCTTCCATCCTCCGCCAAAGGCCATCCCCTCCTCCCGGCCTCTTGCTCCTCCAGGCGGCCTCGACCATTTCTTCGACGTGCGGTCCTTTTCCCACCTCTGCTTGCTCTGGGCCTTCCTCGGTTTTTGACCGGGAGGACCGGGTCGGTGGTGAGGTCCTGCTGGCTGCCGCTGCTCGACCGCGATCTTGGGGAACCTTCGCGGTTGGGCGTTTTAAGAAAACCTCTCGCGTTTAAGTCCCGTGGCGTAAGGGGGACGAGGGTTGTTCATCGTCATCCTTTCTGCCGCTGGCAGCTTAGGGCTGTTCTTCTTGAGGACTCGGTTTGAGTGCCGGCTGTGTCCCCTTGCCTTCCTGAAAAATTTCGGGGAAATCCCCCGGCCTTCCCTTGGAGAAACCGGCCCCTCACCTGGTGCCCTCTCTTTTCCCCTCGATTCATCAGTCCGTTTTTCTCCCAAAGTTCCGTTTTTATTTTAAAGGTTTTCTTCTCAGATTTGTATGATTTTAAGTTATCCAGTGAAAATCCACGAATAATAGGTAATGGAAGTCCACCGGGCCAGGGACCATGTAGCACCGGTAACCCTAAATACGCCTGGGGGCGAGGAAGTTCCCAAGGGTGGGCCGCTAATGGCTGGTGTATCGTTCCAGCCGCTCTTGCGAGCACCGACGCCACGTACCACAACGCCGAGGATCAACGGTTTTTAGAGGTTGTCTCCTCGCGGTCCGGCCAATGAAGGCGGGACCCTCAGCACTCCCAGGCCGCGAGACGTGATCCGACACCCGACAGGCCAGATCGCCCGGTGTTCAGCAAAGCCAGTGCATACACCGAACGATCACACCGTCCTCTCAGGGACTTCCATTCTCATCTCGCTCTTTGCCTTCAATCCCCACACACATTCATACCTTTGCTCTTTCATACCTTTGCTCTTTCATACATCACGCTCGCGAGGCTCTGACGCACTCGCGAGGGTGAACCAGCTCGCATCCCGTGTTCCTCTTAGCAAAGGGGTACAAGACGAGGGTCGGCCCGCCTCAACAGGCTCACCTCAGGAGCATCTGCTCCTCGCCACATCTCCACCCTTTAACGACGAGATGCAGCACCCTGTCAGTTTCTGTCCGCGCCGGCGAAGCCGAGTACCCCATATCTGGGGGCGTACCTATCACGCAACCTGGGGACGCGCCGGATGGGAATCGGCAACTCCACACGGAACCTAACCTAACTACAACGCCTAACCTAACCTAACTAACCCTAACTCCTAACCTAACTAACTTCTAACCTAACCCTACCTATCTGAAGAGTTTCACCGTTCCTGCAGTGTCACAGTGCACGGCTTCGCAGCCAACCAAAAGCAAGTGTTCGACGACAGAACAACAACACTGTGCGCACTAGCGTGATCACCACACCACGCTGCTGCCCCAATAAGCCGTCCTCAATGCATCAATTGTGTCAAGCACAACAGACGTTACAACGCATCCATCTCCACTTCGCACAGTTACATCCCACAGCTGCCCACAGTTACTCTCCGAAGAACAGGATCATTGACAGAATAGATTACGGTGCCGCATAGCCCATGATTGATTTTAAAATAAGTAGAAACTGATACGAAAAATGGATAATTAAATGTATGTATATTTATATTTATATTAGACCTAGAATGCCATCAATATTTTTATTACTAAATTCATAATGCTAAAATATTTATTCACGAGGAATGTTTTACAAATGTGACACAATGTAAGGGGATATGTAACTCGGACAGATATGTATCAAATAGCGTTCTGCCTGAATACATACACCTAATTAAAGAATCGAGAAACAAAATAATGACTGCGACAAATAGAACATATGACCATTAATTGTAACAAATACCTTAAATTTTATATCTGAGTTATAATGTTGCAATTGTATATCTATAGTATAATGTAATGGGAGAATGTTACTCGAAAGACGTATCAAAATCGCAGTCTGCTGAGAACATAATTTCAAAACAGAATAGATTTTATTTAAATTAGTGTTTTATTTTAAATAATATTGATAGATATATATGTATGAATAGGTGATACAATGTAATGGGGATATGTTAGCCGAGCAGTTATGTATCAAATAGCGTACTGCCTGAGAATACTCCCCAACTAAGTTGTCATATTTAATATAGTATTTTAATTATTAACGTATAATGTTAGAATAAAATATTTATGAATACGAAATGTATAGTATAGTATATATTATAACGTGTAAAGGGAATATGTTACCCGGGCAGATATGTATCAAATAGCGTACTGCCTGGAAATATACTTCCTAACTAAGTGGTCATATTTATTGTAGTATTTTAATTATAAACGTATAATGTTAGAACAAAAATATTTATGAATACGAAATGTATAGCATATATTACAATGTGTAATGGGAATATGTTACCCGGACAGACATGTATCAAATCGCAGTCTATCCGAGTGCATAGTCTCAAATAAAGCATATAAGCGCAACAAGAAAACATATAATTCAGTATTGTAATCAAATATGACCAGTTATTATAATTGAATCAGTTTATGTACTTATAATTGTATAATGATAGAATATGTATCTTTTAATTTGTACAACCAGTATGATACGATGTAATGGGGATATGTTAACGGACAGATATGTATCAAATCGCCTAATGTCCGGGAACATACTCCCTAATGACGAAGTCATATCTGACAAACAGTTAAAAATGTGTAACGATAATATATTAATAATTATGAATAAGTAATGTATAGTAAGTATTATTATTTGTAATGGGGATATGTTATCTGGCCAGATACGTATCAAATAGCGTTCCGCCAGAGGACATATTCTCAAGTGAATAAGTAAAATTGCATTATATAAAACAGTAAGTCCCTAATGTGAATAAGATTGTAACCGATGTTAATCATAAGCAAAAAAAAAAAAAAAACCTAACCTAACCTAACTAACCTTTTTTTTTTTTTTTTTTTTTTTGCCGTTGGAAAAATCCAGCTTACGGATTCCCGCCGCCAAAGTGAGGGCAGCGAGGGATATGTAGAGGCTCCCCGGACCAAGATGGAGCGCCGGTATACCCACTAAAAACCAACAGTTGTTCCTTTCTCGTGTCGCTGTAGCCGGGGCCACGGGCGTTGATGACAGTCTTCGGCGACCCCGGCGCGACGTGGCCTCTCGGGCCTCTTCTCTCCAGGGTGTGTTGGGACACCCGGAACGTCACTAGGCGCCGTGCCGGAACAAACAGCACTGGCGCTCCTCTTGAGCCCTTCTCTGGGCGGCGGGCACCCTCTTGCCCGGCCGCCCAGGGGCTCAATGTCAGGGGAAGGTTGCGCGCGTACGCCACTCTTCAGCGCCCTGGCCTTCTTCTGCGGATATGCCAGGGCGCTCTCGGCCTCCTGTCCCTTTCGCGGCCTCCTTCCGGGCCATCACGTCCCTCGCAAAAGCAAGGACGGCGCCCCTGACCTTTCGCTCTCTGGCATCCTGCGTACTACGGCAGGAAGCGAAGGTCGTGCCCGACACTACGCAGCTCTCGGCGTTGCTCGACCCAGGCTGGGCACTCTTCCAGCGCGTGTTGGGCCCGTCTCTTCGGCACATACGCCCAGGTATGACACTCCTCTGTAGGCTCCTACCAGCCACGCGCACAGGTGACCTCCCAGAAACGTAGCCGTGTCCGGGAGAGAACCTGCGTCGCGCGGAACGTTAGAGCCGTGATCTCTTTCTAGCCACCACTTTGGACAGGGCGTGCGCATTCTATGGTTTGACGGCCGGCGCTGGGGTGCTCAGCCGCAGCTCACTCCTGTATGTGCAAGGGGCGCAATTCATCTGCTGCCGCCTTATCTCTTCTGAGGGCTGGCCTAAAGCCCCGAGACCTCACCTCCTCGCGCCAGAAGAAGAGTGACGCTGGGAGTTTCTGCGTCTAGGTCCCAGGGCGAGGAGCCAGCCATCAGGCCACTCTCGCCGGAGATGGTCCGATAGCCCCGTACGGCGGATCGCCAACACCCTCTGGGTCCTCCTTAGTACTGCTGTACTCTCTCCTTTTGGAGGTGTCGGCCCACAGGGTGCCCGTGCAGGACCATGGACCTAACGACCCCGGCTTCAGGCGGCAACCAGGGGCTTTCTGGATCCTTCCGGTGTTGGGAGAAGGTCCCCGGACCGCCCTGCTTCCCACTCGGGGCGGGCCTCAAAATGGGGCCAAAACCCTTCGGCGGTCTGGGACCTTTAGAGCCGGATAATTTATCGTCGGCTTGACGTCGGCGCGGACCCACCAAACGATTATGTGGGCGTCCGGTGGCCGTTCCGAGGCCCATAAGGAAAGGGCCCAGTTTTTCAAACGCCACCTCTGGTCCTAAAAGGGATGCCTGGTGCCGAAGCCGGCCCGGCGGTGGCGAAATCGCAACCCTGCAGTTGGTGCCCAGGCGGTGACGGGGTCCGCGTGGCAAGGCGTCGACCCCTCGATTTCGCCCAAACAATCCAAAACCGACGTTCCACAAGGCGGTTCCCAACCCCGACCCCTGGGAACTCCCGGCCTTACCTCGATGGTCCGGGCCCATCTCGGCAGGGAACTCGACACGTCGATGCGACAGGTGGCCCCGATCCCCTTTGCGGGTGGGAGGCCCCGTGGTTCGGACCCCCCTTTATGCGGGCTTTGGGGCAGGGTGTTGAATCGTTGGCGATGTCCGGTGAACAAACCCAACCCTCACCCCGGGACCCGCATCCCCTGCGTCAGGGACCTGACCCACGGCACCGCGTGGACATCGACCGGCCCTTTCCGGGCCATACGCCAACCTTTTTTTTTTTTTTACCGTGGGAAATCACCATGCCTCCTCGCGAACCGAAAGGTTGCCGGACCCAACCGACTAAAACCCCATTGTTTTCTACCGGCAGGGGGGGTCACAGGGGCGTTTGCTCATCTCCCAAACCAGCGCGGCCCGCAAACCCACTGCCTTCCCGGCCTCCCTCCTGGGCCGTCCGGAACTGGCGGCCCGTCTCGGCCCTGGTTCGGTAAAGTTACAGATCTTTTATAAAGAAACCATAAAGACTAGGGTTCCCTGACCGCAAGGACCAAACTCCTGGGCGGCCTCGGATTTTCCGGCCGCTAAGGCTCCATTTCCCGGCCGCAGAAGGGAGGAGAGATCGGCGACCCTCCAATGTCCCCCCTCCGGCCCCCCACCGCATCAGCGGTTGCGGCCCAAGTCGCGGAGGATAGGAAGCGTACCGGGAATACCGGCCTCCTCCCCCGTTCCACCCGGTTTGGGGACGGAAAGGCCACGTCCCCTCCTGCGGCCCGTCCCTCGCACCCCCGGCGCATCAAAGCGGGCATTGGGCCCCGCGGGCAACCTCCTCCACAGCAGGCCCCTCAGGCCCGGCCCGGGTTCTTTGCTTCCCGTGGGACCCAAGCCGCAGGTACTGAAACCCCCCCGCCGACAAAGCGGGGAACCTGTTTGGAACCCTTCCCGCCTCTCTTCCTTCCTTTTTGGTTTGGAAAAATCCACAGTTTCCCCCCCCCAAAGTGAGGGGCGAGGGAATAATTAAAAACTCCCCGGACCAAGATGGAGCGGCCCGGTATACCCAAAAACCAACGGTTGTTCCTTTCTCTTGTCCTTTGGCCGGGGCCCGGCCACTGATCCCCGTTTCGCGACCCCGGCGCGGCGGGCCTCGGCCTCCCTCTCCAGGTGTTTTGGGGACCACCCAACGTCCACTGGGCCCGTGCCCGGAACAAACACACAAGCCCCCTCTTTAACCCTTCTCTGGGCGGCCCCCCTCTTGCCGGCCCGGGGGCTCCGGTTCCCGGGGGAAGGTTGCGCGCGGCCCGCCCTTCCGGCGCCCTGGCCTTCTTCTGCAAGATTAAGGGGCCTCTCCGGCCTCTGTCCCTTTCCGGCCTCCTTCCGGAATCACGTCCTCCAAAAAAGCAAGGACGGCGCCCCCGACCTTTCGCTCTCAGCATCCTGCCTTACTCGGCCCGGAAGCGAAGGTCTTCCCAGTTTACTACGCAGCTCTCGGCTTGCTCGACCCAGGCTGGGCACTCTTCCAAGCTTTTGGGCCCGTCTCTTCAGCAATACGCCGTTGGTGGCACTCCCTCTGGGGCTCCACCGGCCACGCCGGCACCGGTCCTCCAAACGGCCGTGTTCAGAGGGCCCTGCTCGCGCGGGAATGTTGGGGAGCCCGTGTCTCTCCCACCACTTTTGCGGGCGTAGGCCCTGAAGCTGACCGGCGGGGGTCCAGCCGCAACTCCCCACCCATTGCCAAAGGGGGCCAATTCTCCTGCCCTTTCTCTTCAAGGGCTGGCCTGGGCCCCCGAGACCTCCATCCTCGGAAAGAGTGACGCAGGTTTTTCGTCTGGGTCCCAGGGGCCGGGCCCAGCCATCCGGGCCGCCGCCTCGCCGGAGATGGTGGAGCCCGGCCCGGTTGCCAACACCCTCTGGGTTCTTTCAGCCACTTTCCTTTTCCTTTGGGAAGGGTGTCGGCCAAGGTGCCCCATGCAGGACCATGGACCTGGACTCCGGCATTACAAGGCGGGACAGGGGCTCTGGGTCCCTCGGTGTTGAGGAACAGTCTGCCGGGCGCCGCTCTCTCCCGATCCTGGGAACGAGGCGCCAAAATGGGCCAAAAACCTTCCCATCCGGCGGTCTGGGACTGGAGAATGGCCCCATCGTCCCCGACGTCCCGGACCCCCAAACGGTTTATGTGGGCGTCCCCGGTGGCGTTCAAGGCCCAAAAGTAAAGGGCCTCGGTTTGGGCACGATCTGCTTCCCGGATGCGGCCCTTGAGGCGACCCGGCGGTGGCGGGAAATCGGCCCTGCGGTTTTGGGCCCGGGCCCGGGAGGGTGTCGTCCGCGTCAAGTGACTCGACCCCTCGATACCACCCTACGCCAATCGAAACCAACGTTCCAGAAGCGGTTCCCCGACCCTGGTGGAACTCCCACTACCTCGATGGTCCGGGATCTCGGCAGGGAACTCGACACGTCGATGGGGGTAGGCCCCAATCACCCCTTTCGGTAGGGCCCCCGTGGTATCGGGCCCCTCCTTTATGCAGGCCAGGGGTGTTGAATCGTTGGCGTGTCATTGACACCCCAAACACCCTCCCCGAGACACCCATCCTGCGTCAGGGACCTGACCCAGCACCCGGTGGACGGTCTTGCCGGCCCCGGAAGCCATCCGCCACTCCCCAGAATTTGGCCGACGGCCCCGGGTGCTGGAACGTGCCAGGCCGCCACGGTTCTCAAAAGGATTTTCCCTTCGTCCAGCAACAAGTCGGCCGAGGCGGGGAGTCCGCCGGGGCCCCCTTTTGGGATGAGGAACGGAGTCTGCCTGTCTTCCACCTCTGTGGTTTAAGGCGGCCAGACGGGAGGAACATCGTCCTACTCTGGGCTCCAAGGGGCTTCCCTAAGGGCCCAGCGCCGCGCGTCCCGGAATCCACCGGGACCCCGGGGCGGTGCGTTTCCCCTCATTTTGAAGGCCCCAACTCTCCCGGGAAGGCGCCCCGGGCCGGTCGACCTCCCATTGCCATTGGGCCATCAGGAGGGTGGTGTTTCCTCCGCTTTGGGGAATAAAACCTCGGCGTCGCCCTTACCAACTGGCGCCAGAACTCTCCGGGTGGGGGCCCGGGAAACCTGTTCCATTACCGGGCCCCCCCCGGTCACTGTCCAGCGCCGCCAGCAGCTCCTCTCTGGCCCCCGGCGATCGCCTTTCCTATTCCCATTTGGGAGGCCATCCCGCCTGGCCCGGGGCGAGCGAATTCGGCCTCAGGGCCGGGTCTCTCGCCATCGTCAACCAACGGGTTTGCTCCGCCGCCCGCGGAAATAAACCCGCTGGCCGGTTTCAAGGTTCCCAGTACACCCGGCGTTTGGGAGGAGACGTTTGGCCAGGACATCGACCGTCGGCCCCCTTCCCGGACCAATTCCTCCCCTCCCATCGACAATAATTGGGCGGAAACCCGACTGCTATTGCCCCTCCTTCAACTCTCTCGGTTCCGAGGGCGCCACCTGGGGCCCGTCGTCCCTCGGGTCCGGCCGGGGCCGGTATGGGTGTCGGGGCGGAGACCGGATCGGATATAACGTGATCCGACAGGGTCCGCCGCCATCCCCCCAGCCCTTTGATTCGGCCGGGAGGCCAGGGGCGGGGCTTGGAACGAATAATTATCGACCCCTGGGCTCGAACACATGTGTTTTCCGAACCCCTGTTTAAGACCGACCGGGCCTCAAGAACCCTCCTCAAGTGTCCTTCCCGCGCGTCTGCCGCCGGTGAACTCCGGTGATTTGGCGGGGTCCCCGCGACCGCAGGGGAAGGGTCCGAAGAACGGATCGGTGACCCAATCGATTTCAAAGTAGCCCTCGAAGTCGGCAGGGGTCTGTTGGGAAAAAAATGGCTTAAACAACCCACAATTCTCCCAACAGAGCGCCGACAAACCGGACCTTTCTTCCACTCCCTCGGTTGGGGACCCGCAGCAGTCCGCAGGCCCTGCCCAGGTGTGGACGGGTCCCCGGCCCGGTTTCCGGGGAACTTACGGTTCCAACACCGGCCACCTGAATCGACCACTGCGCCATGCTCTGAAACAAGAGGTCCCTGGCTTTCCTGGCGCAGTGGGTTCAAATTCTGCAGGGTCCAGCGTGGCCATCTTTATTGGACAATTTTGGTCCCCCTCAGCCAAGCCTGGGCTTTGACACCTGGCCCAAGCCCGGGCCTTCCTCCTCCTTCCCCCTGTTCCGGGTTTGGGGTGGTGCCCAGGCGGCACTGCCCCCGCGGCCGCCGGTTTTGGCCGCGGCGCACAGGATGCGTGCCGGCGCGGCCTCCCAGCCTCGAACGGGTTGGCCCCAGCTGGCCTGGGTTAACAAACTGCTGCGGTCCCGCGCCCGTGGCCCGCCCCTCGGCTGGTTTGGGGGCAGGCGGCGGACGCCGCGCAAACGGTTGTTTACCGAGCCCACCCGATTAGGGAAGGCGCCCCCCCGTTATTTTTTGGGTGGCTGCAATGGGCACCACCCTACTCCCCAAGGTTGGCCGGTCCCGGCGGATTTTCTCCGACCTTTGGGGTGCCGGGCAGCTGCCTTTTGCGCTACCGCCTCAGCCCCTCCTCTTTTGCCGAATCATCCAGGCCCGAGAATGCGAAGTTGCCGCACCCGGGCCTGGTGGTAATAAACCTCTGGGCCAACCAATTGGCGTAGCTTTTCCCAGGTGGTTTGGCCTTCTTTCCCACGGCCCCGGAACCTGGGAGGATCCGGGCCCCCCTTGCCACCATAGGCGGAAACAAGGATCGATACCGATATCCTCCAGTTTTGCATTTTCCATTTTTCATCTTTGGAGGATGTCGGCGCCGTGACCCCTTTCTCGCTTGGCGCTGGGCCTTGAAAACCTTTAACCAATAAAGGCCAAGTTTCGAACCCTCTTTGTTGCCGCCACCGGGGCCAGTGCCCGGGCTTGGCCGGGCGCGTCACCAGTGTCCACCCATCCGTGGACTGCCCCGGGTGCCGCCGTTGCTGCCCCGGGGCTGGTCGCCCCTGGCCTCGGGTGCTCCGGGGGCCGCCACCTTCCTTCTTCCTTCCCGGGAAAGACTTGCAGAAGGCCCATCCTTCGGCTCATGGTCCTTTTTTGCCGCTTCCCAACCGGCCCTGCCGTGGCAAGGGCAGCGGGGCGCCCGGGGGCAGCTGGGGAAGCAGGGCGGCAGGGGCGGCAGCAGGCCTCACCCGGCGGCAAACTCAGGGCCGCCCGTTTATCGGCGGCCAGCGGAGGACGGCCCTTCTCCGGCAGGCGGTCCCGTTCGTCGCGGTGGGCCTGAACAAAGGGCCCACCATTTCACGATGAACCCAGTATCTGTTCGACATCGGTTGGCGGTCCCTCAGCGTGGACTTCTCCCTTTAGGGCCCTCAACGCCGGTTTTCCACTTCCAGGGCCGCAGACGCCCACCTCCTCCTCAAAACCCCCCCCTCGCTAAGCGCTTTTTTGTCGGTGCCCGTATCTCCGGGCCGAATGGAAAGGAAGCGCTGATAATCCCCAAACGTTTTCGGCGGAGGAGCAATCTTTAGGGCACGCACGGGGGTGCCCTTCAGGTTCCGGATCTTTTGGCCAACCTGGGGAATGATGCTCCAGAATTTCCGGGCCCATCTCCCCTTGCATCCCTCCCGCCGTTAAGGCATCTCCTCCCCCTTTTGCTCCTCCAGGCGGCCTCCGACCATTTCTTCCGGCGGCGGTCCTTTTCGCACGCTCTGCCCCTTCTGGGGCCTTCCCTCGTTTTTTGACAGCAGGACAAGGTCGTGGAAAAGTCCGCAACGGCGCCGGTTGCGATCTTAAGGCTGTTTCCGGTTGGGCCCGTTTTTAAAACGCCGCGTTCGTCCCCGTCGGTAAAGGGGCGGGTTTGTTCAATTTCCTCTTCTTCCCTTGGCAGCTTTTTGCCCGGGCTTTTCTTCGCCAGGAAACTCCAGTTTGAAATTGGCTGTGTTCCTGGTGGCGGCGAAAAATTTTCAGAAATCCCCGCCTTTCACCATTAGAGCCGGGCCCCTGAATGGCCGCCGCCTCTCTTTGCCCTCGTTCATCGGGTCCGTTTTCTCCGCCAAGTTCGTTTTTTATTTAAAGTTTTTCCTTCCAGATTTGTATGATTTTAAGGTTTCCATTGAAAATCCCGAATAATGGTAAGAAGCCAGGGCCCCGGACCATGTAACCGGTAACCTAAATTACGCCTGGGGGCGGGAAGTTCCCAGGGGGGCCGCTAATGGCTGGTGTTCGTTCCCCCGCTCTTTACGGCCCAAACGCCACGTCCACAACGCCGGATCCGGTTTTAGAGGTTGTCTCCTCGCGGTCCGGCCTGAAGGCAAGGACCTCAGCACCGCGGGCCGCGGACGTGATTACGGCGCCCCGACAGGCCGGGGTCGCCCGGTGTTCCCGGCAAACCGAGTGCAATACACCGAACGAATCACCGTCCCCTCCGGGACTTCCATTTCTACATCTCCCTTTTCCCTTTCCCCAATCCCCACGCATTCATACCTTTGCTCTTTCCTTACCTTTGCTCTTTCCCTTTGTCTTTCCTTTTCACGCTCGGCGAGCTCTGACCACTCGCAGAGGTGGTAACTCCAACCCGTTTCCCTCTTAACAAGGGAAAGGGGAGGAGGCCGCCCAACAACAGGCTCCCTCCGAGGGGCAATCTCCTCCCTCTCCACCAACCAACGGGCAGAGACGCAGCACCCCTGTGGTTTCTGTCCGGACCGCCCTCCATATCTGGGGGCGGTGCTATCCGCAACCGGGGACGCGCCGGATGGGAGATCTGACAACTCCACCGGAACCTAACCTTCCTTCTTCAACCCTCCCTTAACCAACCTTTAAATTAACTAACCCTAACCCTAACTTCTTGTTCGGTTTCCCTTTCTACCGCCCAAAACGTTTCCTGAGTCGCTCCGCGTTCCAAAATCTAAAGTGGTAGGTATTTTTTTCCAGGTTGTTTGAACTTGGTGTCCAGAAGAAGCGGGAAAACTGCCAGGGTCCAGTGGTAAAAAGCCGGTTCCGGAGACGTCAGGATAAAGTTATCTCAAAAACGGAAACCCCGTGGTCTGGCGTGTAAGAACCCTTGGTGGCGTGCGCCGCCTCGATTTTGATCGACGGGGTATATTTTTTCGACTTGTTCCGGGTACGGGTGCTATCACGGCAAAGTAATTTTTCCCGTTGAAATTGACGGGTAATACGGGTTTAAGTGAAAACCACGTTTCCGTGCCTCTCTTTCCCGAGGGAAATTGAAGACCAGACCCATTCGAGGATAAAGGAGTCAACCCCCCTCAAAACCGTTTTAAGTTCCAAAGTTCCCTTTCCTGGGGAAGAAGCAGGACCGGGAAGACGGAACAACCCCAAAACGAACTTCGAGGGGAATATCTCGAGATCCAATCAATTTCCCTTTTTTTAATGAATTGGCCACTACAATCCCAAAATCAGGTTTTTATCCCAGTACAGGTTCGGGTTATCGAACTTTTTTTCGAGAAATTTCGTCCCACGTGGTTTCCCGAAAAGGAAGTGACGGGACAGGACCGGTTGGTGCCTAACAACATGGGTGGTTGAAGTCTTAGTTAGTTGATCGGAAGGTTAAAAAATTTTTAATTTTGTGAACTAACTTGGCCAAATTTTGATGCGGCTTCTGATTATATAATTAAAGTGCAGGTTTATATTTATTTGATTGGCGGATTTTGGAATCCCGCCATCTTGCGTAATTAGTTATAAATAATTTCAAAGGATTGACGGATTTTTACCGTTCTTTCGGCGGCCTTGTTTTTGTGATTCTCTCTCTTGCGCGGGGGTAACCGGTAAGGTAAAGTTGAGATTGAATTTTTACACCAATCTGTTTTTCCTTTCTTATTATCCAATTTAAATTAATAATATACCTAATTCAAAGGCAAATTACATATTTCTTCAAAATTTCTAAGGACAAATTGTTTTATCTTGGATATTATTATAATATTACCGTACTCCTTAAAACCTTGGGTGATTTATCTTTGACTCCCCAGCCTTTAAGATGGAAGGGGGAAATTCGAAATAATAGGCCTGTGATAAAAAAAGAAGAAATTTAAGGCGAAAGGTAGGAAACGGAACTTATGGCACGTGGAAAGGGCAGGCAGAACAGTCGACAACTTCCAGTAAGAAATTTAATCCTCGACAAAAACATTGGCCGAAAGGAACCCCTCCAAAATGATCTCGGTTGATAGGCCCGATTTGAGGCAAAACGTAACAAAAGGAAACACCACCTCAACAACTCGAAACCTAAAACAAGGTTAAAAGAAGTAATACAGGTGTCGAAAGACTGCCAACTCGTAAAGGGAAGGCGGCTGCCAGACAGTTGAAAAACAGACTCTGCAAGAAGGAGATAAGAAACGAAACGGAAGATAAATTATCTAGAAAGAGGACACAAAGAATTGAAAATGAATTAATAAAAAAGCTGACAGAAAACGTTAATTTGTTGAAAGAAAATAAAAAAAATGGAAATGCTAACGAAGACGATAAATGAAAAAAGAGACTGCAAAAGGTGGAAATCCCACGGCAAAATAACAGCCGAGTCATTTCGGATCAAAGAACAAACAGTCCACTCGATAGTCTTCAGTGGACAACACCCAGGCAAGGAGGATGAGTTATTGAAAAATAAAAAAGCCGGTAAATGCCAAAGGAAGGAATAAGGGTGGACAAAATTAGGAAGGCAAAAGATCGAAGATTATAATCGGTTTGCGGTTCGGGGGAAGTGGAAAAAGTTAAAACAAATAGAAACAAAGTTAAAAAGCAGAGGAAATTCAAAATAAAAGATCCTCTTATTGCCGCGATGTAAAAATTTATAAAGGCAAGAGGACACCATCAACGCCATCAGACACAAAATAAAAACTTCAAAACCCCGAAAGGACCCAGAAGGGTAAGGATATCGGAAAATAGGAACTCCCCTTGCACCGTCCTCAAGGGTTTCCCCTAAGCTGTGGAAAATGTCTTGGACCACCAAAACAGTTCCGTCGACCTTCAGAAAGGTAAGGGTTGTCGGTGAATTACCTCTTTACCAATGCCAAATTGCCTGGGATACAGGCATACTAAAAACTGTGTAAGAACAAACGGATCTCTGTTCACTTTGTGAGTGGTCCTCACATGAGGAATAAATCGGTTCGTTGGTGACCCTCAACGTGCATCAATTGGCAATTTGAGGCACAACCCTGGATGCCACGGAGCATTTGGTCCCGACCGCCCAATAAAGATGGGAAGCCCTCCCAAGGGCGGTGCCTCTCTGGGTGGTTCCCGGTGGTGGGCAAAGTTAAGGTTGCCGCCGGTCCATGTAATGGGCCAACCTCCCGGAAGGGGCAAGACCGGCAACAATGAACTTGTAGTCGAAAGCCACAAAAAAAGGAACCGTTTGCGTTGATCCGAGCCTTACATCGGTAATATTGGGGAGATGAGGTCGTTCCGGTACTGGGATGGTGCAATGTGGCGGCAAAGACTACCAGGAAAGGGTAGTCAAGGCGCCATTACCGGTGTTCGGCCGACACTATCGGCCCTCATTACCCAGAACTCCGGCGAGAACGTTGCGGTCGCAATGTTGAACCGGACGTTAGGGAAATTGCGGGGGTGTCGGGTGCCAGAAACCAACCTATCGACCCGATCCTCAAAGGATCGGCGCGGCCTTCACCGTTAAAGCTGGATACGTGGTCCTGGGGCGCGAATCGTGGAACACCTGGTGGAAGCCGCCAACCACAGGACACACGGGAACGGAGGTTGGCAGCAACTCAGCCAATTTAGGCTCCGGAATTTAAACGTCGGGCCGACCAACCTTCGATACTTATAGAGGAGGGGAATTCCGGGTTTCGACAACGGCCTTTCTTGGTCTTTTTCTGGATGGAAGGATGGAAATTATCGGATAAGTTAAGCTCGGACCGAGCAATTTTGTTCATTAATTGGATGGCACCGGCCGGAACCCAAAAAGGAATCCGCGGTTTAATCTAAAAAAGCGGACTGGGTCAGTTTCAAGGATAGCTCACCAACATCCTGCAGAAAAGAAAAATTTTCAGAGGAAGGAAATAAAAAAGATAAATGACAAAATACTGGAAGACCGAATTAATACATATATTACTATTATAAGGAGGTCTGGGCCAGTTGCATTTAAACAGGCAAAGGTGTCGAACAAAGTTGCCCTGGGTGGAATGTTAAACTCAATGAAGCAAACAAAGTCTCCAGACTAAAACGCCGGATATCTTGGCACCGGTGGGAAGGCAACTGGTCAAGAATGAGTACGTTAAACAAAGGGAAATACCTCAAGGAAAGAGCTGGCTCAGACAACGGCTGGAAAGGTTCTGCAGCAAAGGGGGCGGGGAGTCGATTGGGATGCTTTCTCAGGTCATTGGCCCAGAACGGCCAAAATAAGGAAAAATCCCCTTCTTGATGGGAACCCGCCTTGGGACCGGGAAGGGTCAGCCCGGTTTAACCCTTTTTACCCTGAAGGTCAGGAGGACCCGATGATCCAGCCATTCAAAAATAAGAATGGCGCTAGGAATGTGAACACCGGAAATACAAGCGGGAACAAGCGACCCTCCATTCACTAATGACGAACTTATTTGGGCTGCGTCAGTTTTTAAAAAAAGGCTCTGGCCTCGACGGACTAACGGCGGACATCTGCATGGCTGCCATAAATTTGTTTGACCAATTCTTAACTCTTAAATTACCTCCGTCTCAGACACTTTCCGGTGAAGTGGAAAAGAAGGCTGTGTGGATTTCTGCAAACCGGGGAAGGACATTTCCGCCAAAAGCGTATAGACCAATTGGTCTCCTGCCGGTTTTGGCCTCCCAGAAGATTTCCTAGTCAGGACCGAAATGGGTATATTGCCGGCCATTAACGGGAACAATATGGTTTAGCCACAAAGGGACGGAGGGCCCTCTAAACCTTGTTCAAAAAATACACAGGAACTTAAACCTTAAAATTGTTTCGGTCATCTCCTGGACATAGGGCCCTTCGTGGCCCGGTGGCCCTGGAATAATAAGAATTAGGAAACGGGCTTCCGGCCGAATCTGGCGGGGCGGTCGGAGCTCTTTGGGAACCGATCAATTGGCGCGTCAGGTACCCTGGCGTGAAACATGTCCGTAAAACGACCAAGGATGCGTCGGGGGGTCATGGGGTCCCATTTTTGGAATCTCCTGAAGCCCGATCCTGGAAGAACCAAAACAATTTGGGGCATATAGGCATTCCCAACGAACATCGTTTCTGGGGTCTCAAGTTCGGCCCTAGAATGAAACGACGGCTGGGGCTCCTGGACCGTGTTGGGTTGGGGGTCGAAAACAAAGCAGGTTTGCCGTCAAGACCAAACTATGTTGGTGGGAAACAGGCTGAAATAAACACCCCAACTCTCTGGGGGGAGGCGTCAGCATGACCGGGATGGAGTGTTGGGGCCTTTGGGAACAGGTTGACTTTCGCGGTCATGTTAAGGGGCGTCTGTTGTGGTCCCAAACAAAAACAGCTCTCACCGGGCAGCTAAAATCAGCTGGGGCCCTGAGTTTCCGAGATAGTCAGGGCATGCCAGAACATGGAAGCCCGGTTTGTTAATTATGCGGCAGGTGGCGGGCCCTCAACGCAAAAGCCCGTCCAAAACCCCTGCCTGCAACATGGCCCAAAATTTAAATCCCGGACAGCTCAACTAAATGGTTGTTTTGGTTTGCTTCCTCCGGACCCAGGATTCGGGGAAGCTGCCTCACTGTTTGAGGATCAAGAGGCTCAGGCGAGTTGTCGGAGACGGGTTTGGAGGCCGGGCTCCTTACCCCGGCTGGGACGGTTGTCAGATTGGGCTGGAAATTTCCGCCAAGGTGGCGGAACAAGGACCTCCAAAGCGGAACACGTCTGTGAAAATCTTCCCGGCCGGTAAGATAAAGGAAAGTCGGCGCAGCCCTCTCCTATGGGGAAATGAAAACAAATGCCCGAAAACTTAAACTGGAGGACTTCTGCACGGTCTCCGGGCGGGCCTGGCCCAGGAATACCGAATCAGAAATGGAATCTGGCAAATACATTGACTCGAAATCAACCTCGAGACGGTATGCCCGGTGATTCCCCCCATGGCGATGAAAGCCAGGGAAAATATGGAAAAACTTAAAGGGCCCTCTACTCCCTCCCTGACTCTTGGGGGGAGGCTCCTTGGCAGGGGGAAATGGGAACGAACTCGAGGACCCACTTCCGTCAAAACAAACCGGACTTCCGGAATTCCGGTTTCGTTTTGTAAAAGATAATTCGTGGGTCCGTGGAAGGTGGAACATTGGGTACCAAACGGAAGGCAACTGGTTTCCTACCCACCAAGCTTTCTTTCAGGTAATTAGCCTGAATTATTAAAACATTGAAATGGACCAGACTTGGACCAAGCCTTTTCAGGCCATGGGGTTTGCGGCTTATCTGCACCGGTTCAAATGCAGCGAAATCCGACGTGCCCAATTGTGACGGTGAATCTCCATAAACAATGAAACACCTTCTCCAGGACTCCCGGTGTATGGTCAGGAGGACCATGGTGGGTTGGTTTTCCAAGATCAAAGTTAAGAAGGAAAACTTTCTGTATTATTAGCAATTAAGAAAGGACATTGTTTAGATTTTGAAAAATATAGTTAACGGTGCAAAAGACTAAATAAATGATTATAATTTAACTTCCCTTGGGTTACTTAATATTAATTGAAAGATTAACATTAGTATTGTAATTAAAATGTAGGAAATTTAATAGAACTTAAAGATATGTAATTAAGTTTAAAGAAATCCCAAAATTTAACCTTGAAATAGTTATGTTTAATTAAGTGAATAAATAAATAATACATGTAAAGGCTGTTAATGCTATAAAATATATTTGTGTTAATTCTAAATGAAAAGAAGAACAAAAACCCATGTGTCGATGTTGTTTTAATTGTATAAATTTATTACCGATTATAATGTTGGAAATAAAATAAAAATTTAGAATAGTAAAGATAGCTTGGGTCCCACCCAGGAAAGTAATGAATGAGGAACAATAAAGAAAAGATGGTTAACAGCATAAAAATTCGAGAGGAATAATTCGAAACTGGTGAAAGAAAAATAAAGGTCTCCGATTTGTTGGAGGTAGATCGGAAAAAAAAAAAAAAAAAAAAAAAAAAAAAAAAAACCTAATTCAACCTAATTTTTTTAAAAATCCAGCACGGTTCCCCCCGCCAAAGTGAGGGACAGCGGGATATTGGGGCTCCCCAGACCAAGATGGGGCAGCCAGTATACCCTAAAAAACCAACATTTTCCTCTCATGTCCCGTGCCAGGAGGCCCGGGCACCTGATTACAGTCTTCGGCGGCCCGGCGCGACTAGCCTCCCTTCTCTCCAGGGTGTTTGGGACACCCGGAACATTTCACTTAGGCGCCGTGCCGGAACAAACAGCCGCCCCTCCAAGGCCCCTTCTCGGGCGGAACCCTCTTGCCGGCCGCCCGGGGCTCCCAAATTGTCGGGGAAGGAAGGTTTGCGCGCCCGCCACCTTCGGCGCCTGGCCTTCTTCTGCCAGATAGCCGGGGCGCTCATTCCTTCCACCCGCGGCCTCCTTCCGGGATCCGTCCTCAAGCGGACCGGCCCCGACCCGCTCTCCTGGCATCCTGGCACTCGGCGGAAGGCGAAGATCCGTGCCCGACACTACCGGCTCTCGGCGTTTCTCGACCAAAACGGGCCTCTTCCAGCGCGTGTTGGGCCGTCTCTTCGGCTTTTACGCCACAGGTGGTGGCCTCCTCTTGGGCTCCCACCGACGCCACAAGGTACCTCCCAGAAGCAGCCATGTCCCGGAGGCCTCGTCCGCCCGGGGTCAGGGAACCGCCCTCTAGCCACCCGGGGAACAGGGCGTTGTGGCTTCTGTTGTTCCGACGCCGGCGGGGTTTCCAGCCCAAGCTCCCACTCCTGTACAAGGGGCCAATTCATCTCTGCCCCCTTTCTCTTGGGGCTGGCCCAAGCCCCAAGACGTGCCCTCGCGCCGGAAAAGTGACGCGAAGTTTCCTCCTGGGTCCCAAGGGAGGAGCCAGCCTGGGCCGCCTCGCCGGAGATGGTCCGGTAGCCCCGTACAACCATTGGGTCCCCTCTGCCGAAGCGCTGGGCTTGGGCGCAGCTTCCAAGCCCAGGCCTTACCTCCACCTCCTCCCGCCTCCCTGTCGGGTTTGGTGGTGGGGCCGCACTGCCCAACAGCCAGCCAGCGGTTTATTATGCGGCGCACGGGATGCAGTGCGGCGCTGACGCATAACCTCTGACTGGTGGCCCAGCTGGCAGCACAGCAGTAACGGGCACTGCTGCGGTCGACGCCCGTGGCACTGCTCCGCTACGTGCCCTATTTCGGGCACCGGAAGCGAAGCGCATCAGCGGACGCCATAAGCAGTTTCACCTGCACCGAGCACCACCCGATCAGAGCGCCCGCATCGATTAGTTTTTGGTGGCTGCCACGGGCAGCACGCACCACTGTAGCCCCTCCCGCCGAGACCCGTTCGGTCTGGGCGGATATCTCCGACACAGGTGACCGGGCAGCTTCTTACACTTTGCGCTACCGCCTCCAGCCACCTCAGTCTTGTCTGGAATCATCAGGCCCGGAAATGCGAAGATCCGCACGCGCACCGGGCCTGGATAATATACCCTCTGGGCCAGCCAATTGGCGAAGCTTTTCAGCCCAATTGGTTGGCCTTCTCAGCGGCCCCGGAACCTGGAGGATCCGGGCCCCCGTTGCCGCATGGCGGAAACGGAGGCCGATGATGCCGATATCCTCCAGTTTGCATTTTCTTAGCATCTTGGAGGATGTCGGAGTACGTGACCTTTCTCCAGCCGCGCTTGGCTGCAGCTCCAGAGATACTACAGCCGACGAGCTAGGGCCTTTGGTTCCGCGCCTCCCTTGTTTACCGATATTGCCCAGGGCCCAGCGCCGGGCAGCCGCTTTACGGCGCGTCACCAGCGTCCACCCATCCGTGGACTGCCCTGGTGCCGCCGTTGCTGCCACTTGGGTGTGGCGCTGGCCGCACCCTGGCCTGGGTTGTTCCGGGGGCCTTTTTTCTTCCCCTTCTTGGCCTTCCTTTTTGGGGAAGACTTGCAGGGGGCCCATCCTTCGGCGTCGCGGCCTTTTTTGCCGCTGCGGCCACCGGCGCTGCACGTAGCGGGGCAGCAGGGGCAGCCAGGGGCAATGGGAGGCAGGGGCAGCAGGCGGCAGCAGGCCTCACCACCGGCAAACGTCCGGGGCCGCCCGTTTATCAGCGGCCAGCGATCGAACAAACCGCTTCTCTGGCAGGAGACGGTCATATATCGTCCTTGATGGGCCTGAAACATTGGGCCCACCATGTCACGATGAGGCGCCGCAATTTGCTCAACATCGGTTGGCGGTCCCTCAGCGTGGACATCTCGCTCGTAGCGGCCCGCCAGCTGCCGGTTTTTCTGCTAAGAGAGCCTGGACGCCACACCTCCTCCTCAAGAGCCTCTATTCTCGCCACCAACGCCTTTTTTGTCAGCCGAGTGCCCGTATCTCGGCTGACTGAATCAAATGGCTGATAATATCCGCCGACTGTTTGACGGCGGAGGAGCAATCTTTAGGGGCACGCATCGTGCCCCAGGTTGCCGAATCTTTTGGCAACCTGGGAGATGATCACTCGAATTGAGCGCCATCTCCTTTGCATCCTCCGCCGTTAAGGCGTCCTCCTCCACGACCTCTTGCTCCCCTCCAGGCGGCCTCAGAGCCAATTCTTCGAGCGTGCGGTCCTTTTCCCGCACGCTCTGCCCACACTTTGGGCCTTCCCTCATTTGCCAACAGGACCAGATCAGTGGTAGGGTCCTGCTGGCTGCCCTCTCGACCGCGATCTTGGCGCTGTATCGCGGTTGGGCCGTTTAAGAAACGCCCGCGTTCGTCCCCGTAGCAGTAAGGAGACGAGGGTTGTTCCATCATCATCACCTGCCGCTAAAGCTTTCATCGCCAGCTGTTCTTCTTCATGAAGACTCAGTTTACTGATGCCGGCTGTGTCCTCCTTATGCGCTTCCTGTTAAAATTTCCGGGAAATCGCGCCTTCGCATTGGAAGCCGGCCTCACCTGGTCCGCTTCTCTCTTTGCACGCGATTCATCGGAGTCCGTTTCTCGCAAAGTTCGTTTTTATTTTTGTTTTTCTGCTCAGTTTTTGGCCATGATTTGTAATTTTCCATTAAAAATCCCACGATTGAAATGAGTAAAAGATGTCCACCGGGCCGGGGCCATGTAGCACCGGTAACCTAAATGCGCCTGGGGGCGGGAAGTTTAGGGTGGGCCGCTAATGGCTTGAATTGTATCGTTCCAGCCGCTCTTGCGAGCACCCGACGCCACGTACCACAACGCCGGGATCAACGGTTTTTAGAGTTGTCTCTCGCGGTCCGGCCAATGAAGCGGGACCCTCAACCTGCCACCCAGGCCGCGAGACGTGATCCACGACACACGACAGGCGAGATCGCGGTGTTCAGCAAAGCCGAGTGCAATACCTGAACAGATCACTGCCGTCCTCTCGGGGACTTCCATTCATACATCTCGCTCTTTCCCTTTTACCCCAATCCCCGCATTCATACCTTTTGCTCTTTTTTCTACCTTTTTGCACTTTCCTTTACATCACGCTCGGCGAGGCTCTGACGCACTCGCAGGGGTGGTCAGCTCGCATCCCGTGTTCCCTCTTAACAAAGGGGGTACACAGGAGCGGTCGAGCCACTCACAACAGGCTCACCTCTAGACAGCTGCTCCTCCTCCCTCCACCTTTAACGGGCAGAGTGCAGCACCTGTCAGTTTCTGTCACGCCGGCCGGAAACCGGTACCCCCATATCTGGGGGCGTTGCTATCCGCAACCTGGGGACGCATCGGACAGGAGATCTGACAACTCCACACGGAACCTAACCTTTTTTTTTTTTTTTTTTTTTTTTTACCGTGAGGAAATGCCTACACATGCCCGTCCTCACTTGAGGCAAAGACGGGTTATGTCGGACTCGCACCGACTAAAACCACCACGTTGTTTCTTCCTGACTTGCCTTTTGGGATGGGGTCACAGGAACGTTTATCACTCATCACAGCCCCCACCAGCGCTGGCCGCCGACAGCCCCATCTCGGCCCCACCGGCCATCTGCCTCCCATGGGCGCGTCCGGAACTAGCCGCGCCCTAAATCTCTCCGGCCTGTGGTCAGTGAGATCCCCGAATCTGTTACTCAGGGAGCCATAGGGCTCAGAGTTCCCCGACCAAGCAAGGACAAACTCCCAGCCCCAGCGGCGGCGGATCGTGCTCCGCCACTTCAAGCTCCATTTTCGGCCGCAGAAGGAGGAGGATCGACGACGCCGCAGATGTCCCCCCCCACTCCGGCCCCTCACCCGCATCAGCGGTACGAAATTTTCGAGTCGCGGAGGATGGGGAGGTGACCTACGGAATACCGACCTCCTCTTCCCCCATGACTCCTCAACGCCAGTTTGCGAGAAGGACGGGAAGGGCGGCACACCTACCTCCTGGCCCGTCCCTCGCACCTCCTTAGGCGCATCCAAGCGGGCTTATTCAGCCCGCGGGCAACCCTCCTCACCTTGACCTTACACCTCAGGCCAGCCAGGTTCCTTAAGCTTCCCCGCGGCTGACCCAAGCCGCGGGTACTGAGCCCCACCGCTACGACAAAGCGGGAACCTGTTCGGGGAACCTAACCTAACCTTTTTTTTTTTTTTTTTTTTTTTTGCCGTTGGGAAAAATCACATGGATTCCCCGCCGCCAAAGTGAGGGGCAGCAGGGATGTGGAACTCCCCGGACCAGATGGAGCGGCCGGTATACCCACTAAAAACCAACGGTTGTTCCTTTCTCCTGTCGCTGGCAAGGGCCGCAGGCACAGTTACAGTCATCCGGCGACCCCCGGCGCGACGTAACCCCTCTCGGGCCTCTTCTCTCCAGGTGTGTTGGGACACCCGGAACCGTCACCCCCTGAGCGCCGTGCTGCCCGGGAACAAACAGCGGCGCTCCCTCGCCAGGCCACTTCGCTGGGCGGCGGGCACCTAGCAACCTAACCTAACCTAACCTAACCTAACCTAACCTAACCTAACCTAACCTAACCTAACCAGTCTCGTCGTGCCCGTTGTCGAGGACGCCACGCTTTTGAAGCGCTCCGTATTCAAAAATTCGTCAAAGTGGTATAAAAAGTGAAAAGTGACAAGTGTTATATATCGTTGGATGCGCCCTGTTGTGCCCTTTCGGACTGTGAAATTGGATTTTCAAAAAGTGGAAAAGTGAAAAAGTTGTGAGAGAAAAACTAATTTTCAAACCAGTTTTTGGCGTGCGGCGCCATTTTTTGAGCGACGACCCCTACCTTTCTCGTTGGATTCGAGAGCCTCTTGGAGCCCCCCACGTGCCTGTGAAGTTTCAGAATTTTCCTGCAAGAAACGGCGGAGAAAACTGGAAAAACAGCAAAACCACGTGGCACGTGCCCTGCAAACCCGAAGACTTAGCGCAATTCCAATTGCAGCTACGGATAGCAGACACGGAGTGGAGCCAGGAGCCGTTTTCGGATCAGAAAAAGGTTTAGTGGAAGCCGAGATATAGACTATAGAAAAAACATAACCTCAAAATTTAACTTCAAATAATTTTAATTCGTAATTTTAAGCGATAACGCACCAGTTTTTAATTAGATTCCTATAGACCTTTGCTAAGCTATAACGCTAGATTTCAAATTTTTTGGTAACAATTGGCCCAAGTTATGAGCCAAGCACCTAAAAGAATTCATACAGTTTGACGTAATTTCAAACTTTTTCCTTTTTTGTCTTAAGTAAATATTTTATTTTATATTTTGCATTATTATGGGCCCAAAATAAATGCTCGCAACACAAAAAAGTTTTAATATTAGAATCACCAGACTCGAGTTATAGCTAATTAAATTTTGTAAATTTTTGTTTTAAAATCTTTATTATTCAAAATTCTATTGCTTTTTACCCAGAACTCACAAGCGAGAATGTTGCAGTGCCAATGTGTTGAGAACCGGACGTTGAAATTGCGAGTAGTGTCGGTGTGCTCCGAACCAAACATGCCACATCGACCCGATACTCAATACGATCGGCACGGCCTTCCTGCATTAAAGCTGGATACGTGGTATAGGCGGCGACATGGTGCGTGGAACACCTGGTGGGGCAGCGCAACCACGGACACCCGAGAGACGGAGGGTGGCAGCAGCACTCCAATGAGTTGGAGCTCGGATATTGAACGTCGAGCAAGCCAACGATGTTATAGAGGAGGACCAGATGCACAAAGTTCGTCGACATCACAGCCTGTTCGGCGAGCTGCTTTCAGGACGGAAGGATGGAGATTATCGGATGAGATTACCAGCTCGGACCATAGAGCAATTTTTGTTCGTGATAACATGGATGTAGCGACCAGCACAGACATAAAGGAATACGCGGATCTATAGTACTAAAAAGCAGACTGAGTCAATTCAGAGATAGACTCACCAACATCCTGTGGCAATTTACAAGGAAGAGATAGAAAGATCAACGACAAAAATGCTAGAAGACGCGATTAGTACATATGTTACTATTATTACGAGTCTGTGACGATTTGCATTCCCCAAGCAGAAGGATGTCGAACAAAGTTGCCCTGGTGGAATGATGAATGGTAGGCTCAAACGAAGAGAATCTCGAACTAAACGCCGGATATCATGCGCAGCACCAGTGAAGGCAAATGGTCGTGGACGGGTATCTTGACGCAAGACGAGATGCCTCAGGAAGTGAGCTGGCTCCAGACAACGAGCTGGAAAAGAGTTCTGCAGCAAGCAGGGCGGGAGTCGATGTGGGACAGCATCTACAGAGTTATTGGCAGAACGACCAAAATGGGGAAAATCCCACTACTCAACATGATGGGACGCCGTTGGGACCGGAAGGTCAGCCAAGTCTTGTAGAGCTTTTTACCCTGAAGATCAGGAGGGAGCGATGATCCAGCCATGTAAAAATAAGAATGCGCACTAGGAATGTGAACACAGAGATGCAAGCGGGAAGAAGCGACCTCCATTCCTGTGACGAACTTATTTGGGCTGCGTCCAGTTTAACCAAAAAGGCTCCTGGCCTCGACGGACTAACGGCGGACATCTGCATGGCTGCCACCGCCAAACTGTAGCTGCGACCAGTTTTTGGCGCACTCCGCAAATGCATGCCTCCGTCTCGGACACTTTCCAGTGAAGTGGAAAGAGGGCTGTAGTGGTTTTTCTGCGGAAGCCGGGAAGGACAATTTCACGCATCCAGCGTATAGACAATTGGTCTCCTGCCAGTATTTGGCAAAATACTGGAGAAGATATAGTCAAGGAGACTGAAATGGGTATGTGTATTGCAGCCATTAACAGAAGACAGTATGGTTATGCACAAAAGATCCACGGAGGATGCCCTCCTACGACCTCATTCAAATAAAACAAGAACTAAAACGTAAAAAGTTAATATCAGTCATCTCACTAGACGCAGGAGCGCCTTCGATAGCGCTTGGTGACCGCAACAGCCAATAGCACAGATTGGCGGACGGGCTATCCAGCGAATCCTGGCAGGGCTGGTCAGGGGCTCGCTGGTGACCGATCGGTGCGCGTCGGGTACGCTGGCGGCATTTATCATCCATAAAAAAACGACCAAAGGGTGCGTACGAAGGGTCCATAGGGGTCCCATGTTTTGGAACCCACTCTGCACCCGATCCTGGAAAAGTGGAACGAATGGGGCATGCTGCAGGCGTTCGCGGATGACATCGTTCTGGTGGTCTCGAAGTTCGGCCCTAGAGATAGAAAGGACAGCTGGAGTTCTCCTGGACCCGTGTATGGGTTAAGGAGTTAAAGAAACAAACTAAGGTTTGCTGGGCGTCAAGACCAAAGGCTGTGTTGGTGACAGACAGGCTGAAGTATGACACTGGCACTCTCTGTGGGGGGAGAGCGTCAGCACGACCAGGGAGATAAAAATTTTGGGCCTTACAATAGACGACAAGTTGACTTTCAATAGCCATGTTAAGGGCGTCTGTTGTAAGGTCCAAAACTTGTACAAACAGCTCTCACGGGCAGCTAAAATCAGCTGGGGCCTGAATTCTGAGATAGTCAGAACGATGTACATAGCGATCGTAGAGCCGGTGGTAATGTATGCGGCGAGTGCTTGGGCCTCTGCAACCGCGAAAGCCCAAGTACGCAAACGCCTCTGCATGCTGCAACGCGGTTTTGCCCAAAAAATTGTTAAATCCTACCGGACAGCATCGCTAAACTCGGTCCTCGTATTGGCTGGTTTGCTTCCTCTTGACATAAGGATTCGGGAGGCTGCCTCACTGTACGAGATCAAGAGGGGGCAATCAGAGCGAGTTGTCGTAGACCGAGATCTGGAGCGTCCGGCTCCTTACCGCAGGCTGGGACACCCGGTGACTCAGATTGGGCTGGAATATGCTTGCCAGAGTGGCGGAGCAGAGGACCTCCAGCAGAACTGTACGTCTGTGAAAATCTTCACTGACGGCAGTAAGATAGAGGGGAAAGTCGGCGCAGCCCTCTCCGTATGGGAGGGAAACGTCGAAACAAGTACCCGAAAACTTAAGCTGGAGGACTTCTGCACAGTCTACCAGGCGGAGCTTCTGGCCCTTCTCGAGGCTACCCAGAATAGCGCTCAAGAGGAAATGGACTCACTGTGAAATACACAGTGACTCGCAATCGGCCCTCGAGACTGTATGCCGCGGTGATGCTCTCCACCCCTTAGCAATAGAGGCCAGGGAAAACATAGAAAGACTACAAAGACAAGGTGGCTCCCTGACCCTCTATTGGGTGAGAGCTCATGTAGGAGTGGAAGGAAATGAGAGGGCAGACTACTTGGCAAAGGAGGCCGCACTTCACGTCAAGACGAGGCCGGACTATGCAGATATTCCCGGTCTCGTTTGTAAAGAAGATAATTCGTCAGGAATCCATGGAAAAGTGGGCGTAGATATCAAACGGGAAGCGACTGGTTCTACTACCAAGCTATTCTTTCCGGAGGTATCCGTAGCCTACCGGGTTATCAAAACTATTGACATGGACCGACTTGGTTTCAAGCCTTCACTGGTCCTTAGCTTATTTGCGGCTTATCTGCACCGGTTTAAATGCAGCGATAATCCGGCGTGCAATTGTGATGGTGAATCTCACCAAACGATAGAACACCTTTTGCAGGACTGCCCGGTGTATGGTACAGAAAGGGCCATGGTGGAATTGGTGTCCAAGATCAAAGTTAGGGCAGAAAATTTTACTGAGTTATTAGCACATAACGAAAGTAGGTTTATAGATCTGTGCAAAAATATAGTTAATAGGTGCAAAAGATTAAATAAGTGACTATAATTTAACTCCTCGCTTGAATTATTTAATATTAGTATAGAAAGATTAACATTAGTATTGTAATAAAAATGTAAAATTTAATATAGATTTAAGATATGTAATAGGATTTGCAAAAACAGCCCAGATTGTATGTGGAAATAGTTATGTGTTAGTAATGTAAAGTGAAAATAGGTTAATTAAATATAAAAGGATTAATTATGAAGCAAGCATATTTATAAAACTATTTAGTATGTAAAAAGGTAACCTAAATTGTAAGCTTCTAATTAGTAATATAAGTAAAGTAGACTCGAGAACTGTATTAAATTAAAATTCCACATAAGATAAGTAAGTAATATTTAGAATAAATAGTAAGAAATAATACATGTAAAGTAAACTGTTAAAAGTAGCTTCTCGGAATATATATATTGTCACTTAATTTTAAATAAGAAAAGAAAAACAAAAACCGACCCATGTGTCCCGATGTGTGTTTGGTGTACATAATTGTACCAATTATAATGTTAAGAAAATAAAATTAAGATAAATTTAGAATGGGTAAAGATAGCTAGAATCCCACAGAAAGTAATGAATGAGGATGAATGAAAGAAAATGGTATGCAACATAAAAGTGCGAGAGGAATAACTTATGAACTGGCATGAAGAAGACAAGCAAATAAGTCTCGGTGTATTTGGAGGTAAGATCGATAATAAAAAAAAAAGCTAACCTAACTAACCTAACCTAACTAACCCTACTTCTTCTTCTTCTTCTAACCTAACCTAACCTAACCTACCACTAAAACCCAGCGAGGGTGCTCCCTCATATCCACTATCGGCGACGAAGCCACGGGCACGTGGAACCCGCCGCGACTCCGCCAGCGGTTGTCTGCAGGGGATGTGTGCGAACCCTTTTTGTCGTGGGCGTGTAGGAAGCGCCCCCTGGGCGAACGCCGGCCTGCCGGTTAACTTGTCGTGCGCGGGCGCTGCGCCTCGCGACTCTCTCGAGCTCAATTACGTGAGCATGGCATACCACGCCACCACGCGAGCTCCCCCCATCTAAGGCGGGACATCATCGTTGTTACGACGTCTGCGCGCTAGTCTCCTTCTCCGGGTCGAACGCCTCCCGCTCTCTCCCCGGCCCATCAGCCTCTTCTTTCGTGGACATAATATCCTCCGCAGGTCTCCTACCTTCCGCCCGTGGCGCTGCTCGTTGCTCGACCCACGAAGGACCGCCGTGATGGTGTGTTCGGCCGTGTCTCTCCTCGTCGCAGTGGGTGGCTGCGTGGTTTTCCTTCCTTTTATTGTTCGCACGGGTGCTGGCCCGGCAGCCATGCCCGGTCGAGTACCTGTGTGAAACAGAAGGTTAGCGCACCATGTCTTCTGTTCACCACTCGTAGAACGCCGGTCGGATGGATTGCACCAGGCTCGCGCTACATCGATGGCTCAAGAGCCGCTCCTCCCATTGTCAGTGCCCTGTCCCTCGTTTCGTTTCTTCCAGCCGACGGATCTCTTCCAGGTGGTAAATATGGCGGCCATAGCCGACGCCAGAATCCGTCGGCAGGTGCCTTCGCCGTCAGGTCCCCAGGGCACGGCTCCAGCGAGCCAGGCATGCCGCGTCCCTGGAGATGGTTCGATAGCCGCGCACTGCCCGCATAGCCATCATCCTCTGCAGTCTACCGATTGCGGAAGCTGGTTTTGGGCGATAGGTGTTCGGCCCAGATCGGCGCGCCGTACATGGACATTGATCGTATTGTACCCCGTATGCAGTTTCCGGCACGAGCTCAGGCCCCCCAGGTTGGGGAGCAGCAAGCCAGGGCTCCTGCGACTTTCGCGTGACCTTCACGGAAGACGGCAGGAAGTGTTCCGCGAGACCAACGTCCATCGGACGAGCCCAGGTATGTCATTGTTTGGGTGATGGTGATCCTCGTTCCTCCCCACAACGACCTCCATCTCTGGAGGCCAGCGCGTTTCTCGGCCAGTGACTCAGGGGCCTCCGGTTTTCTGGGCCACGGTGAGGGGCCCTAACCCGCGGATGCGCTGGACCACTTATTGCGACTGCCGCTGTAGCGAGGATGGTTGTCTCGCGGTTGCGTCTTTCCGCGGCATATAACAATTGTGTCGTCTGCAACGCACACGACCTCAACTCCGCGGATTGGCGCCGCGCGGAGCACTGGGTCGAATCCCACCATGTTCCGCCAAAGGTCCGGGCCCAGGGCCGATCACTTGCAGGACGCCACAAACAGCTTCTTTGGTCTCCAGGCCTCCTGTGTCGGGTATAATACGGCGCGCTCTGAGGAGGGTAGTTGCCCAGGTGCGCTGCGGAGGTACTGCCTCGGTGCGGCATGGCGTCTGAGGCCGTCTCCGATGGTCGTCCAGGGCAGGAGTTGAAGGCGTTCGATATGTCCAACGACACAGCAAAGCTTTTCTACCCACCTGGGCCACTTCCTCTTCTGGTGTCCCTCAGACGGGCGATTGCCCCGATCGTTGAACGACCTGAGCGAAATCCGTATTGATTCTCGCTCAGGTTCAGACCGACGTTGTCGGGTGCCCGACGAGTCGCGCCGCTACTATGCGCTCGAAGATCTTACCGTCGTCAAAGCAGCACGATGGGGGCGACCGACGACGGTTGGTCTTCGGGCTTCCCGTTCTTCCTGGCAGCACCAGCTTTCCGCACTTCAAAGCCGCGGCACTCGACCTGGACCAGGCAGTTGGTCAAAACGGAGAGTACTCGGCTCCATCTCTTCCATCGCGAGGACCCAGGCGCGCCCTGGTATACCGTCAGGACCTGGTGCCATGTTTGAGGCCATTTTGGACCGCCACCGCAGGTTTCACGGGTGTTATGGGCGGGGAATTGTCCTCTCGGTCATCATCATGAGTGCCTCCTCCCGGTGAGCCATCGTCACGTTGGTCGGTCGACCCCCAGATGGAAAGAGGGTCCGAGAATCACTCTGTTCCGGAGATCCGGGTTGAGGCACTGGGTGACTGGCGGAGCTGACCGGGCGCAGTTTTGCCGCACCCACTTATGGGAGCTTGCCCAGGATCTTCGTCCAGCGTCTGCAACCATTCCTGCCACGCGGTCTTGGCGATATAGCATCCCCAAAAGGGCGAGACGGGCCGCTCGGGTATTCTTCGTAGATGGCGTCCTCTGCTGTTGGGTCCTTGTGCGTCGACGTCGATACCTCTTGTAGCGGCGACGGAACCCGCCGTGCACTCTCTTGCTGCAGGTGGTGCAGTTCGAGCGCCGCAATACGTTTGACGTCGAGGCCTGAAATTATCCCGCGCGCGGCATCGAAGCGTCGCAAACGCCGTCATGGCCTCCCTCAGCCATTCGCGCACTCGTCGACGTCGTCGGAGGGCAGAGCGCCCAGGATGCGACGACGGCGGCCTCTTGGAGATCATGGTCAGGCGGTTCAAAGGGATGCATCTCGAGCCCACCGCCATGTGGTATAATATGTTGAATTCGTCGTGTCAGCAAGGATTTCAAACGTTGTATCTGTGGTCCGAGAGGGTCTCCGTCCCTCCTGAACCCGCCAGTTGGTAGCGCGGCGACCGAAAGCCGAGCTGATGAAAGTCAGGTCGACTATTGACATAACCGTATCGTCGAACGCAGGTGCTGATTCGTGCCATGATTAACCAGCGCAAGGTTGGTGGACGCCATCCACTCCTCTGCTGCGCGGCCTCTTGCGTCTGTCGGCAGGGGAACCCCAGGCGTTGACTGCGTTGAAGTCCTGCGACGATCACAGGTGACGTCGTTCCACCGATGACAGCCGTCAACCGTATGAGGAAGGCCTCGAAGTCGGCCAGGGGCTTTGTTGGGAAGAGTAAACCCCCACTATTGTGAAGACCCCAGGTTGGCAGCCACGAAGCCTGGCCTTTTGGTCATGCCTCTTGCGGATGGAGGTACGGTCCTGGGGAGCCGAAGAGTAGGGCGACAGATGAGTCGACGTCCACCCACCCAGTTGCATCTCGATGGGACGCGGTACGGCTCCGGCCACTATGAAATGTCGCTGAACCACTGCGCTGCCGCGGTTTGCTGTGGGAGATCTTGAGCCGAGCGCAGTGGTTCAAAATTCCACCCTGCAGAATCTGTGGGTCGCCGTTATTGGGCTTCCATCGGTACCGCTCAGCGTCAGGGCCGCCTTAGATGTCGTGGAGGCTTCTGGCAGCATCTTGCTCTTCTTAGCAGTCCTCTCTTTGGTGCTGGTTTGTCGCAGCTCTTACTACCAATACTGGTCCGCCGGCTTCCCTTTCGCGCACAGCGCGCAGTGTGGCGCGTTGGAGCAGGTAGCGGAGGAGTGACCGGTAGGCCGCATCGGAAACAAGTCCGCCGCGGTCATCCTCCGCTGGTGCAAGTCCTTGTTGCCCAGTCTCATAGCGCAGAGCATCGCATGGGACGCGCGGAAAGTAGCACGACGCGCGTCCGCCCATCCGACGCACACCTTGGTGTTTGGTGCAGTCACTTTTGGCGGCCTCGACTGGGCATTTGGCCAGGCCGTTGCCGCCCAACCTCTCTCCGCCGGATTTCGCCAACCTTTATATCGACGGATGGACGGTTTCCTGCTGCGGCTATGGCCTCCGCGACCTCGGACACCAGTGGCTGGGTCGTCCAGTCGGTGACTCATGACTCGACGCACTTCTGGGGTCTCCGGATGCGTGCCATCCTCTCCCAGAGTCTCCTTCAGCTTGGCCGCAGTGCGTCGGCCTTTTCTTTACAGGCCACGTGCCCGGCGATCTCTGCTTTCGCGCCCCGGTCCTGGCCAACTTAGATTGACGCGCCCGGGATGTCCTGGCGCTTTTTAAGATCGACGTCGTTTTGCCCTCTGAAGGACGTCTTTGGCGCAGAAGCGCCTTTTTCTGCTGCTCAGGCTGCAGCGTTATGATGACAGCTGCAGACTTCCGGGACACGCAGTTTCCTCCCTGTTTCTTTTTCCCTTTTTCGTGGTGAGGGCCTGCTTCTCACCCTGGTCCCACTCTCGTGTGGGGATGGGGTGGCTGCAGAAATATGGATATTTGTGCAGCGTCGCGTCTCGCAGCAGCTGCCTCTGTGGCGGCAGCAGATTTCTTCTTCTTCTTGGACCTCTGGGCTTGAGCCAGGAGTTGGCCAGAGGTGTCAGGAGTAGACACCACCAGTTCCGTATCTTAATATTGACCCTCGACACGGGTTGTTGTGTGTGTTGTTTTGTGCTTTTCACTCGTCTTGTCGGCGGCCAGTGGAGGCACAGACGCGTCTCAGGAAGAAAGCCGGTCTTGTAGAAACTTCCAGACGAGCATCGGTCAGGCACTCGACAGAAACCGCTTCGCGGACCGCCCTCTGCAGCAACTCTTCGACGTTGAGCGAAGGGGGTGCGGTCCGTGGTCTTATCTCTAAGAGCTCGGGTTTTCATTTCTGCGAGCTCCTTGGAGAGGCGTGTGTTAGCCGCCTCCAGAACTCGCCGTTCCTCGAAGATGTCGCTTTCGAGGAGGGCCGCGCATAAACTCTTATCAGGCTGATCGAGTCTTCAAGCCTTCTACACACAAGGCCCGCTCAAGTTTGCAGACGTCTTTTTGCGACTCTGTTTATAGATTCCAGGCCCTCGATTATCCGAGGCCAGTTTCGCCGCCGTATTTGCACCTTCGTCCATTACCGCGTCCGATAACGAGGACTCTGACAACCGATGAGGCGGTATCAATTGGATCCTCTTGGTCTCCTCCGCGAACTCCTTTTCGGCCTGGACTGGGGCTTCCCGCTGGAGGGCGAGGTGGTCTTTGGCCTTGGCCAGGCCGACATGTTCACCGGTGGTCAGTGGTGCTTCCGCGCCAGTGCCCTTGCCCGCCAGGTGTTGGTAGTATAAGAGTCGTGCGGAGCCTTCTTCAGGTTCGCTACCGCACCTCTTGCCCGGAAGCGTCTTCTCATCTTGTCCTTCTCGACGTCGTCCTTATCGTGGGACTGGGAGACAATGGTCTCGTTGCCCGCTCTCGCGCCCTCGTCGGAGGAGTTCTTCCTGCACACGAAGAACTTGCTGGTTAGATAATGTGGGCGTTGCCGACCCGCGACATTATGTCCCGCTTCGTCTAGCCTTTCTGTTGCGATCGGTGTCCCTGTTGTAAGCCTGATGTCGTCGATGTCTTCTCCTCTCCTCCTCCTCCTCCCTCGCGATTTGTGGTCCCCATGTACATGGACCTGACTCCCACCGAAGCCCAGGTAGGATTCCCCAGCAATGCTGGGACCCACCCAGGGAATATTTTCAACCTCGCGTCCTTTCATGATTGTGATCTTTAAAAGGGAGATTCACTAGTGCCCTCGCGACGAGCCGCCTGCTCGCCAGCCATCCCAGGCCGGGCACAAGAAACCAAAAGGTCAAGGGTAATTTTAAGAGGTTTTTCTTCCTCCGGGGAGGTTTTTAAAATAATTCAAAAATATAAATATGTATATATTGATAAATGACATTATAATATTTTTTTTTTTTCTCCCTCCTTCCTGCCTCCACACCGAAGTGGCGGCTCACCTGACAACTGCTGCCAGTCTTGCATTAACAGCACTTCCCACCCACCCTCGTTAACCCTCATGAGTCCACCCCGTCAGTTCTGTACGCGCCGACCCGAGCCAGTGCCCCCATATCTGGGAGGCGTTCCCCTATCCGCAACCTGGGGACGCGCGCCGGATGGGAGATCTGACAACTCCACACCGGAACCCTGGCCTAACCTAACCCTAACTAACCTAACCTAACCTAACCTAACTAACCTTTTTTTTTTTTTTTTTTTTTTTTTTTTTGCCGTTGGAAAATCGGCTTACGGATTCCCCGCCGCCAAAGTGAGGGTGGCGAGATATGGGGCTCCCGGACCGAATGGAGCGGCCCGGTATACCCACTAAAAACCAGCCGCACCGAACTCTCCCAGGCTGACTTCTAGCGCTTCGGAACTGGGTCCGGCTGACCTCATCCGTGCCATTTGGGACCATCGAAGGTGCCGTGTGCTCCTCTCGCTGTGGGAATAAAGCCTCGGCAATCGCCGCTACCAACCCTGCAGCGCCAGACTCGTGAGTGGGGGCCCAAGGACGAAGCCTGTTCATTACCGGCTGTGGGGCCGCCCCCACCTGTGATCACTTTTATCCAGCGCCGCCAACAGCTCCTCTCTGTGCGGCGATCGCCTCAGCTTATTCCCGCTGAGAGCCATCCTTTGCTGCTGAAAGGGTGAGCAATTCGGCCTCCAGGCCGAGTCTCTGCGCCGTGCGTCCCCGACAACGGGTGTACTGGCGCCGCGCCGCAATACAAACTCTACGCATCGCGGCGATTTCAAGTCACCAGTACGCAGCGTTTGGGAGGAGACGATTTGCAGCCCCAGAACATCGACGCGTCGCACACCTGCGACATTGCGTCCCGAACCATTGCCTCCCCCCTCACATCGACAATATTGGGCGCAGAAACCCACGACTGCTATTGCCGCCTCCTTCCAGCAGCTTTCTCCCGTCAAACCGAGAGCGCCACCTGGGGCCGTCGTCCCTCGAGGTCCGGCCAGGGGCCGAGTATGGGTGTCTGCAGGAGGCGGAGACCCTGAATCGGATGTAACGATGATCCGACAGGGTCTCGACACCCGTCAACACCTTCCAGCCCTGTATTCGGCAGGCCGAGGGGCGGGACTAGCGGGCAATACGTCAACAGTCGACCGCCTGGGCTCGAACACACGTGTTACCGAACCCTGTTTAAGACCGACAGCCCGACACTCCAGGAGCCCTCCTCCAGTGTCCTTCCCTTGCGTCTGCCGCAGGTGAACCTGAAGCCAGTGATTTGGCGTTTAGAGATCCCCACGGAAACCAGCACAGGGAAGGTCCGTAAGAACGGATCAGTGACCCCAGTCGGTCTATAGGTAGCCAACCCTCGAAGTCGGCGAGAAGATCTGTTGGGAGAAAAAGTAAGCTGAAACAACACAATATCTCCCCAACAGAACGCCGGCAAGCCTGGACCTTTCTTCACGTTTCTCAGATGGGGACCCGCAGCAGTCCACCAGACCACTGCCACCCAGTGTCGGACAGGTCCCAGCCCAGTTATTGCCAGGGGAACGTACGGTTCCATTTTGCAGCCACCTGAATCGACCACTGCGCCATGCTCTGCAAACAAAGGGTCCTGAGCTCTGGCGCAGTGGTTCGGAGTATCTGCAGGATGCTCCAGCGTGGCCATCTTGTTGGACAACCATTGGGTCCCCTCTGCCGAAGCGCTGGGCTTGGGCGCAGCTTCCAAGCCCAGGCCTTACCTCCACCTCCTCCCGCCTCCCTGTCGGGTTTGGTGGTGGGGCCGCACTGCCCAACAGCCAGCCAGCGGTTTATTATGCGGCGCACGGGATGCAGTGCGGCGCTGACGCATAACCTCTGACTGGTGGCCCAGCTGGCAGCACAGCAGTAACGGGCACTGCTGCGGTCGACGCCCGTGGCACTGCTCCGCTACGTGCCCTATTTCGGGCACCGGAAGCGAAGCGCATCAGCGGACGCCATAAGCAGTTTCACCTGCACCGAGCACCACCCGATCAGAGCGCCCGCATCGATTAGTTTTTGGTGGCTGCCACGGGCAGCACGCACCACTGTAGCCCCTCCCGCCGAGACCCGTTCGGTCTGGGCGGATATCTCCGACACAGGTGACCGGGCAGCTTCTTACACTTTGCGCTACCGCCTCCAGCCACCTCAGTCTTGTCTGGAATCATCAGGCCCGGAAATGCGAAGATCCGCACGCGCACCGGGCCTGGATAATATACCCTCTGGGCCAGCCAATTGGCGAAGCTTTTCAGCCCAATTGGTTGGCCTTCTCAGCGGCCCCGGAACCTGGAGGATCCGGGCCCCCGTTGCCGCATGGCGGAAACGGAGGCCGATGATGCCGATATCCTCCAGTTTGCATTTTCTTAGCATCTTGGAGGATGTCGGAGTACGTGACCTTTCTCCAGCCGCGCTTGGCTGCAGCTCCAGAGATACTACAGCCGACGAGCTAGGGCCTTTGGTTCCGCGCCTCCCTTGTTTACCGATATTGCCCAGGGCCCAGCGCCGGGCAGCCGCTTTACGGCGCGTCACCAGCGTCCACCCATCCGTGGACTGCCCTGGTGCCGCCGTTGCTGCCACTTGTGTGGCGCTGGCCGCACCCTGGCCTGGGTTGTTCCGGGGGCCTTTTTTCTTCCCCTTCTTGGCCTTCCTTTTTGGGGAAGACTTGCAGGGGGCCCATCCTTCGGCGTCGCGGCCTTTTTTGCCGCTGCGGCCACCGGCGCTGCACGTAGCGGGGCAGCAGGGGCAGCCAGGGGCAATGGGAGGCAGGGGCAGCAGGCGGCAGCAGGCCTCACCACCGGCAAACGTCCGGGGCCGCCCGTTTATCAGCGGCCAGCGATCGAACAAACCGCTTCTCTGGCAGGAGACGGTCATATATCGTCCTTGATGGGCCTGAAACATTGGGCCCACCATGTCACGATGAGGCGCCGCAATTTGCTCAACATCGGTTGGCGGTCCCTCAGCGTGGACATCTCGCTCGTAGCGGCCCGCCAGCTGCCGGTTTTTCTGCTAAGAGAGCCTGGACGCCACACCTCCTCCTCAAGAGCCTCTATTCTCGCCACCAACGCCTTTTTTGTCAGCCGAGTGCCCGTATCTCGGCTGACTGAATCAAATGGCTGATAATATCCGCCGACTGTTTGACGGCGGAGGAGCAATCTTTAGGGGCACGCATCGTGCCCCAGGTTGCCGAATCTTTTGGCAACCTGGGAGATGATCACTCGAATTGAGCGCCATCTCCTTTGCATCCTCCGCCGTTAAGGCGTCCTCCTCCACGACCTCTTGCTCCCCTCCAGGCGGCCTCAGAGCCAATTCTTCGAGCGTGCGGTCCTTTTCCCGCACGCTCTGCCCACACTTTGGGCCTTCCCTCATTTGCCAACAGGACCAGATCAGTGGTAGGGTCCTGCTGGCTGCCCTCTCGACCGCGATCTTGGCGCTGTATCGCGGTTGGGCCGTTTAAGAAACGCCCGCGTTCGTCCCCGTAGCAGTAAGGAGACGAGGGTTGTTCCATCATCATCACCTGCCGCTAAAGCTTTCATCGCCAGCTGTTCTTCTTCATGAAGACTCAGTTTACTGATGCCGGCTGTGTCCTCCTTATGCGCTTCCTGTTAAAATTTCCGGGAAATCGCGCCTTCGCATTGGAAGCCGGCCTCACCTGGTCCGCTTCTCTCTTTGCACGCGATTCATCGGAGTCCGTTTCTCGCAAAGTTCGTTTTTATTTTTGTTTTTCTGCTCAGTTTTTGGCCATGATTTGTAATTTTCCATTAAAAATCCCACGATTGAAATGAGTAAAAGATGTCCACCGGGCCGGGGCCATGTAGCACCGGTAACCTAAATGCGCCTGGGGGCGGGAAGTTTAGGGTGGGCCGCTAATGGCTTGAATTGTATCGTTCCAGCCGCTCTTGCGAGCACCCGACGCCACGTACCACAACGCCGGGATCAACGGTTTTTAGAGTTGTCTCTCGCGGTCCGGCCAATGAAGCGGGACCCTCAACCTGCCACCCAGGCCGCGAGACGTGATCCACGACACACGACAGGCGAGATCGCGGTGTTCAGCAAAGCCGAGTGCAATACCTGAACAGATCACTGCCGTCCTCTCGGGGACTTCCATTCATACATCTCGCTCTTTCCCTTTTACCCCAATCCCCGCATTCATACCTTTTGCTCTTTTTTCTACCTTTTTGCACTTTCCTTTACATCACGCTCGGCGAGGCTCTGACGCACTCGCAGGGGTGGTCAGCTCGCATCCCGTGTTCCCTCTTAACAAAGGGGGTACACAGGAGCGGTCGAGCCACTCACAACAGGCTCACCTCTAGACAGCTGCTCCTCCTCCCTCCACCTTTAACGGGCAGAGTGCAGCACCTGTCAGTTTCTGTCACGCCGGCCGGAAACCGGTACCCCCATATCTGGGGGCGTTGCTATCCGCAACCTGGGGACGCATCGGACAGGAGATCTGACAACTCCACACGGAACCTAACCTTTTTTTTTTTTTTTTTTTTTTTTTACCGTGAGGAAATGCCTACACATGCCCGTCCTCACTTGAGGCAAAGACGGGTTATGTCGGACTCGCACCGACTAAAACCACCACGTTGTTTCTTCCTGACTTGCCTTTTGGGATGGGGTCACAGGAACGTTTATCACTCATCACAGCCCCCACCAGCGCTGGCCGCCGACAGCCCCATCTCGGCCCCACCGGCCATCTGCCTCCCATGGGCGCGTCCGGAACTAGCCGCGCCCTAAATCTCTCCGGCCTGTGGTCAGTGAGATCCCCGAATCTGTTACTCAGGGAGCCATAGGGCTCAGAGTTCCCCGACCAAGCAAGGACAAACTCCCAGCCCCAGCGGCGGCGGATCGTGCTCCGCCACTTCAAGCTCCATTTTCGGCCGCAGAAGGAGGAGGATCGACGACGCCGCAGATGTCCCCCCCCACTCCGGCCCCTCACCCGCATCAGCGGTACGAAATTTTCGAGTCGCGGAGGATGGGGAGGTGACCTACGGAATACCGACCTCCTCTTCCCCCATGACTCCTCAACGCCAGTTTGCGAGAAGGACGGGAAGGGCGGCACACCTACCTCCTGGCCCGTCCCTCGCACCTCCTTAGGCGCATCCAAGCGGGCTTATTCAGCCCGCGGGCAACCCTCCTCACCTTGACCTTACACCTCAGGCCAGCCAGGTTCCTTAAGCTTCCCCGCGGCTGACCCAAGCCGCGGGTACTGAGCCCCACCGCTACGACAAAGCGGGAACCTGTTCGGGGAACCTAACCTAACCTTTTTTTTTTTTTTTTTTTTTTTTTGCCGTTGGAAAAAATCCACCTTACCGGATTCCCCCGCCAAAGTGAGGGGCAGCAGGAATTGGGGGCTCCCCGGACCAAGATGGGCAGCCGGTATACCCCTAAAAAACCAACGGTTGTTCCTTTCTCCCTGTCGCTTTTGTGGGGCCCGCGGGCACTGATTACAGTCATCGGCGACCCCGGCGCGGCTAACCCCTCCGGAGCCTCTTTCTCTCCAGGTGTGTTGGGACCCCGGAACTGCCCCGGGCGCCGTGCCGGGAACAAACAACGGCGCTCCCTCTTGAGCCCTTCGCTGGGCGGCCGGGCACCCCTAACCTTCCCCTAACCCTCCTCCTCCTAACCTAACCCAACCTCTCAGTCCCGTCGTGCCCGTTGTCGGGGGACGCCACGCGCGAAGCCTTCGGATTAAAATTCGTCAAGGTGGGAAAAATTAAAGTGACAAGTGTTATATTCGTTGGATGCGCCCTGTTGTGCCCCTTTGGACTTGAAATTGGATTTTCGGGTGGAAAAGTGGTTGGGAGGAAAAACTAATTTCCAAAACCGGTTTTGGCGTGCGGCGCCATTTTTTTGGGCAAACGACCCTACTTTTCTCGTTTATTCGAGAACCTCTTGAACCCCCGTGCCTGTGAAGTTTCAAATTTTCCCGAAAACGGCGGTGAAAACTGAAAAACAACAAAAACCACTTGGCAAATGCCCCTTGCAAACCCAAAACAGCGCAATTCCAATTGCAGCTACGGATAAGAACCGGGTGGACCGGGAGCCGTTTTCGGATCTGAAAAAGGGTTTAATTAAACCGAGTTATAGACCATAAAAACATAACCTAAAATTTAACAAAAAATTTTAATTTGTAATTTTAAAGCGATAACCACCAGTTTTTAAAGATTCTATAGACCTTTGAATGGCCTCCCTTTTAAAATTTCAAATTTTTGGTAACAATTGGAAATTATAGGCAAAAAAACCAAAAATTCATACAGTTTTGTAATTTCAAACTTTTTTTCACTTTTTGTCTTAAGTAAATATTTTATTTTTTTTTGCATTATTATAGGCCCAAATAAATCTCCAAACCAAAAATTTTAATATTAGAATCACCAGACTCAAAGTTATGGCTAATTTAAATTTTGAAATTTTTGTTTTAAAATCTTTATTATTCAAAATTCTTTGCTTTTTTCTTTAATGTTTTTATGTTTTTTTAACCTATATACCCTAATAAATCTATAAAAGTTTTAAACCTCTCAACAAATATTTTTGAGAAAAATTTTTTTATAGAAAAACCCTTAAACTTTATTTAAAATTTTATTTTCTTCACTCCTTTGCTTAGCCACCTAGTTCTTAAGGTTCAATTGGCATTTATTGGCTCTGCCATACCCTTCAACATGATCGGGCTGAACATCAGCTTGTAAGCCCAGCGGAGCAGGTTACACAAGGGGCGGGTAGTCGTTTTGGTGAGGAAGAAGGCGAAAGGCCTGCCTATGCAAACCAAAGGCAGATCTCCCCGGAACACAAGACCAGTTAAAAGCCCTGGTAGAGTCAATGAACCCTTTTACCAATTGGTGAAAGGTGGAACTGGCTCTAAAAACCCCAAATAAGACCAAAACCCAACAGAGCCACATGGCACCTGCTGACGCCCACATCGACGGTCAGTGTGAAAACCACTGGGTGGCAAAGATCGAAAAAAAACAGGCTTTTGCTACAAACAAATGCCAAATTGAAGATCTCAAAGGAGACAATTAAATCCCAAAGGTAACCATACGGGAGGCAGCTACCTATGCTAGTGTGACGGAACAACCATAGCGAAAGTCGCCACGCAGGCACACGCCACTCAATGGTGGTCACCAAAAATCCAGGAATGGACACAGGAGGGAAATTTGGGGAAAATTCCAAGCGATCGACGCCAAAGGGCTGGGTGACGGTCCAAAGGGTGAGGAAGGCGAAAGACCAGAAGGTAATCATGGGTTTCGGCACCAAGGAAAACACCAGTAAAAGCGAAGTCTGAACTTGAAGGAGATCTGCAGACCTCATCATCCGAAATGAAGAATAAGACCCCTTCTGATTCTCAGGGATGTCATGAAGGATAATTCCGACGACGATATTTTCAAAGCCTGAAATCAGAATCGGGATGTCTTTTCCCCGACCTCGACCGAGGAGGAAAACGGGGGTCTCCATCAAATAAGGAGGAAACAAGAAACCTAAACCCATGTTATCATCAGCGTCTCCCGACTGGTATGGCAGAGGGTCGATGGCTGGAAGGGTTCACATGCCTACAAAGGTGGAGCCGAAGACCAGACGCCTTGGTCCAGTGCACCGTTGCCCCTACGGCCACGGTAAGCGGTTCTGTACTGGGTCAGCCGGATCTTTTGCAGCCACTGTGGCGGTCCTCACCTTAATCAGGTGTCCTGGCTCCCAAGCGAATAAACCCCCGGTTGCCAAAACTGGTCCGTTCAAAGGTGGGACGGACCAAAGGCGCACAACCGCGTTCAGCCAAGACTGTCCGATACGTCGGAAATGGGGCAAGGCTGGCCCGCTCTACTACAGCATTATAAGGGGCGGCCGGCACGATCCCTTCTCGCGTATGGGGTCTGGTGAATGTTAAAGGGCATGGTGGCACTAACTAAACGACCAAAAAAATACTGTTATCTGTAAATAAATATGAAAATATAAAACCAGAATGTAAAAAAATAGCTTTAACATATAAATATAAAACTGTTAACTTAATAAAGATAAGATATAGGAACATAATGTGAAATTGTATATAAAAATAAATATAGGCAGAATTATTATAATAAGAACTTAAGAAAAATAAAATTAAAAATTGTTTTACAAATAAATTAAAAAGGTGATTTAAAGTAAATTTTGCCATAATAGATTTAACAATTTATAAATGCAAATTAAAACAAGTAGTTATAAGATAGAATATAAGAAAAATTTATTACCTAATTCAAGATAAAAATTAAATGCAAAATTTTTATACAAATGGTTATTAAGATAGATATAAAGTCAAAATTGTTAAAATAAAGATGTCGTTATGGGTTTTGCTGAACTTATTTCCCCGTGTTTTAAAGGGTGAAATAAATAATAAAAACAAAAGATAAGGCATAGATTGGGAAGAGTAAATGTGGCTGGGAATCCCACCCAGAAAGTTGTGATAGATGAAAGAATGTAAGAAAAAGACAAAGTATGAAGAATGGAAGTAGGGGAATGGTCGCGAGGAACTGGAAAGAAAGTTCAGTAACACAGGTTCCAGGCCCAGTAATTTGGAGGTAGTCCGAGAAAAAAAAAAAAAAAAAAAAAAAAGGTTTAGGTTGGTTGGCCCCGAACAGGTTTCCCGCTTTGTTGTGGCGGTGGGGCTCAGTACCTGCCGGCTTCTTGGGTTGGCCTGCGGGAAGCTAAGGGAGGAACCTGGCCGGCCGGGTGTAAGGCCGGCCGTGGAAACTGCTCCAAGCGGGCTGAACAAGCCCCTGGATCCCCTTAAAGGAAGGTGCGGGGACGGGTTGCAGGAGGTGGGTGTCCGCCCTTCCTGTCTCCTCGCAACCAAATTGGGTCGCAGGGAAGGGGTGTCGGTATTCCGTAGGCCGCTTTCTCCCTTCCTCCGCGACTCAGAAAAAAAAAAAAAAAAAAAACCAACGGTTGTTCCTTTCTCCATTCGCTGTAGCCGGGGCCGCGGGCACTGATCACAATCTTCGGCGACCCGGCCAGTGGCCCCTCTCGGGCCTCTTCTTAGGTGGTTGGGCACCCGGAACATCCTGGGCCCGTCCCGGAACAAACAGCACGGCGCTCCCTCCGGCCCTTGGCTGGGCGGCGGGCCTCCCTAACCTTAACCTTTTTTTTTTTTTTTTTTTTGGGGAAAAATCCAACACGGATTCCCCGCCGCCAAAGTGAGGGCGCGGGGATGTGGGAACTCCCCGGAAAGATGGGGCGGCCGGTATCCACCTAAAAAAACCAACAGTTGTTCCTTTCTCTTGTCCTGTGGCCGGGGCCGCGGGCGCAATCACGGTCTTCAGCGACCCCGGCGCCGACTGGCCCTCCGGGCCCCTCTTCTCTCCGGGTGTGTTGGGGGAACTCCCCTGGGCGCCGTGCGGAACAAACAGCACGGCGCCCCTTAAACCTTCTTGGGCGGGGCCCTCCCGGGCCTAACCCCCTAACCTAAAACCTAACCCTAACCCCTAACTAACCATTTCATTCCCAAAAATATTTAACTCATAGCGTCTTCTTTGTTCTTCTACCCTTTCCCAAAATTAGAACCAATTTTTTCCCTCTTTTTAATCCAAAATACTTCATCCGTTCTATTTTCAGTTTTACGTAAATCTTAGTTTCCGCCATAAAAAGTCCCACTTTTAAAATTAATTTTTCAATATCTTTCAAACAAATACCCTGCTCTGTAATTTTGCAACATAGAATATTCAATTAATTTTCTATTAAAAATGGTTTGGGCGGATCCATTTGCAATTTTGGGTTATTAAACACTCCCATTTTTCATAAGTAAAATCCGACTTAGAATCCAATTTTTTCAAAATTCACTTCCCTTTTCGCAAAATCCTCCTGATTCTTCATCCCAACCCCCCGCACCAAATAGACCGATATCTGCGAAAAAACAGAAAAAAATTTGGCCACCCTCCACCCCACCCCCCCTCAAAACTTTGGAATTTTCATCAACAATAAAAAATTTTTTTGCTCTAAACCCTTTTGAATTGGCTCCCCAAACGACTAAAAACTCCAACCCGCGTCCGCAGGATATAAATAACGGGAAACATATTTAGACACAGTCCTAAGCTTGTTTCCTGCATCACAACCACCCTCACCGAGGGAAGAAGCTCCCACCAACAAAGAGGCTCATCCTCTGCGGGAGGAAATTCGCAGGGCGACAGGTGTTGGAACGGCGCTCACCACTGACACCACCATCAGCCCCTTCCTCGCCTTCTGCCCCACCGAGGGATTGAAGGAGGGTTGTTTAACGAAGAAAGGAACTCAAGTGGCTTAACAACAACAACTGCCCTGACCGCTCCATCCCAAGCCAGCCCTTCGGGGCCAAGCTGCAGCATTAAGACCCCAAAAAGCCAGCACCAAGCCCCGGCCATTCACCCCCCTCAAAGGCATCCACCACCAAACCGGCCATTATTCGTCTCCAAGGCGGAAAATCTAAACAGGACATTATCGGGGCCTGGGACGGCCCAAATTAATTTTAAGAACTCCGGTTTTCTCCCCAGCCAAATACCAAGCGGTGTCCAATAACAAACTAAAATTGAGTTTAACACCGTTGAACAAAGAAACAAACCCTTGATCGGATTAGTAACAGCGACACCATCCAGGAACCCCTCCAGGCTGCTGCCTGGTCATCCTGAAAGGGCGTCTCCAAGGGACGTTCCCTCTGAAATCTAAGTCAGTATAATCAGCCGACAGAACCCGGGAACTCCAAACGTCATTAAACAGGGAGGGGAGGTTCCCGCTTCCGCGCTCAAACCCGGAACCCCAACCCAACGCCGTCCCTGCCTTTTGGCCCCGGCGTCTGGCCCATTATAAACCTGGGCAGGAATCTGCGTCGGCCATCCAGCTATCCACATTGAAGGTTCCATACCCCGCAGTGCCCAAATTCCTAAGCTTCAGCCCTAAGGGCAGGTGTCCATCAAACGAACAACACTGCGCGCACTGCGGTGTTCCCCCACTACAGCCGACTTTAAATACCGGCGGTCAGCAAATTACCTTTGCTCAAACACAACACTTTCGATTCAAACCACCACAGCTACCGCACCGGCGCCACATCCACAACCTCCCCGGCTGATTTCCCAGAGACAAGAAAATTGACAAAATGGGTTATGGCTTGGATAAGATAACAAAACCCCCATCAATTTTTGTTACAGCGTCGATAAATCCAAAAACCAGCTGGCACGGTTTTTAGTCCATTTCTCCTGGATCGATACCCCTAGCCCTCATATCCGGAACCGTTGTAGGCGCGCGTAACAGGGGTGAAAAAACATCCCGGGGATTAATATCCCCAAATTCTCCAACGGTGAGCGGGTCCAAGGCATGCCATACTGACGAAAGGGTGGCCCGTCCTCGCCCCTATCCAATATTCTTCCCAAACCCAGCGGTTTCAAATAACGACAGGTCATAAGAAAACCATATATGGCCTCCGGCTTCAGGCCCTGACCGGGGGCTCCTATAACACCTTGGAGCGCCTGGACGTCTTTTCTCAAAGCCGTAGGGAGGGGCTGGAAGTAATCCTAGGAGGCGACCAAATGGTTGGCCCCATCCGTGCAAAATTAAGAGGGCGGGAACCTCAGAGGCACAACACTGCGGGCTGGCGCACAGCAATGACTTGTATATTTAAGGAACAACCCTACATTTGAAACCATCACTCAGGGCAACGGATCTTCCCCTCATCGACCTCCACTTTCATCCAGGACCTTTACAAAGCATCCTCAGGATGGCATTTAAACATCGAAACATGCCCTACCTCACAAACCACCAATGGGGTTCAATTTTCATCCACAAAGCCAGCAAAATAAATTAAGAAAATACCCTCCCCGTTTCTTTATAAGACAGAAAAAAGCTAACTGGACATTATTCCAAAACACCCTTCCTTACCCTCATGGCCAAACTCGGAGATCCTCGAACAGAATTCCGATGGATTAAACCCTGAGGGAATCGGTTCTCCTCCCAAATCACAGAACATCCCCTCACCAGGCTTTTAAGGGGCATCAATGGGCGCAAATCCGCAGCCACGGGAAGGCAAACACAGACCCACTCTGGTGGAACAGTAGTCTTAGAAGACCTCAAAAGGGGTGATGGTTGCCACCACAGATTACCACGGCCAAAAACAGGACCTACCCAAGACCACCTCAAGAGCAAAAGGAAATCAAAAGGCTCTCTACCTGGCGCCTTGGGATGAGTCTACAAGAAGCTTCCCAGGTTTCTGGAATTACCAAACCAAAAGAACGTATGGTCACTGACGAATAGACTCCTGAAGATTCAGCCACCTAGAACCACCGGCCACCCTTATTTGAAACAAATTCACCACCAATCAACAGAGACTGCGGAAAGCTCTGTTGGAACATTTCTATCCCCCCGACCTCCAGACCTCCCCAGCACCCATCACCAACTGCGTTGCCGCGGTCTCCGAGGCTCAAAATGACCTACCTTTCCCGAGGGGAGGTAATGGAGTGTATACAACAAATGAATCCAAAAAGGCCCCGGGCTAAGCCAAACAACTGACATAAACAAACAACTCCATTCCGCATAACGTTTAATCACCCGACATTATGAACCGTTGCCTCACCCTACATCCCCCCCGATCAATGGAAAACCCGCAATGTAAAAATCATCCCAAAACCAGGGAAGAACAACTACACCTCCCTTACCTCCTACCGAAATTGGGACTCATCCCCGTTCTGGGAAAGGTTATTAGAAAAACTCATCACAAAAAGATCTACACTGGGCATCAACCACAGAAAAAAAAAGCGGCAAACAATTTCGGCTTGGGCAAACCCGGCACGGTTGACGCCTTCCTTTTTGAAATCCTACAGAAGGCCAAACGGGATAGGATTTAAGGTTCCGCCGTCTCGGCTCGACATCAGGGGGCTTTTGACAACGCCTGGTGGCCGGCCCTCCCAACCGTCTCCGTTTGAGATGCGTTGCCCCAGAAACATCTCTGGCTTATAAAAAACCTCCCAGGAACCAGACCGTCATCCTAGATCACGGCGGGTTTGCGTATCCAGGCAACGGAGCAAGGGGATGCGTTCAGGGCTCGGGTGTGGACCTGCACTGTGGAACATGTTCCCGATGAACTACTACAAATCCAACACCATGGATGCCACTTGCAGGCCCGCGAACGACGTGATATTGGTTGTCACCCGCCAAACAACGTAAACCCCGGGAAGGGCTTATGGGCATGGTGCTGCCAGAAGATAGCGGACTGGGGCAAAAGCGTCAGCTCGAATTCGGTGCCACAAAACGCAGTTTGGCCTTTCCCCCAAGGCCCGAACTCTGAGGGTGAGATGGAAAGGGTCAAATTTTTAAACCGAAAAAGAGATCAAACTTCGGCATTATTCTAGATGAGAAACTTTCTTATTTGGCCGCCCGTGGCACGTTCTGGGAAAAGCAACACGAATATTTAAAAAACGTTTGTACTCCCCGACCAAACCGGGTCTCTTCCCGGTTTACGGACCATCTATCTTTAGTCATCCAGGCCAATCCATCACCTATGCTGCCGGGGTGTGGGGCCCATAATGAAAACGATACATACAAAATCTCTGACCAGCATGCAGCGTGGCCCCCAAAAAAGCTATCGGGAAATTCCCCATCTCGACCCCCTGCTGCTCCGGCCCCTCGCTCAAATTTACCCCGCTAGACCTCAAAAATTAAGGAAGTACATCAAAGGAAAAAAGTCAGGCTCCCGGAAACACCGAACTCCTCCCATTGAACATCCCCTATGAAAAGACCTGCTCCCGTCAAAACCTATTTACATCCCGCTAGAAAACCTTTATTAAACCCTTTCCCCCTCAACACCCACAAATTCCGGGAAAACGAAGAATAGCCACCAGCCACTCAGTTGCACTGACAAGGTAAACAAGGAAGACGGGTAAGTTTTGGCGCCGCATTCGTTCTTTTTACCCGACACGAACACCTAAACACCCCCAAACCAAAAATACAAATTACACAGTAGCTGCACAGTTTTCCAGGCAAGAACTATTTGCCATCTGGAAAACAGCCAAAATGGATATTAAGTGAAAAAGCACCCCAACACCCTTCTTTCGCTCTCTCTCTTTAATTTATGCCCCATAATCCAAAAACCTTCCCCAATTGTAAATTATTCTTAAGCTCTCCCGAACAAAACCATTACAATATACAAAGACTGGGGTCCAAGGGCCATTTCCAGGAGTCAAAGGGCGAAGGCGGTGGGCAGCCCAGGCCACTGCACAAAGCCTCAGACACTCACAGTTCCCAATTTCCCAGGCAAAAGCTTCGCCCTTTGCCAACCTGGCAGTCCAGATTCTAGCTCTCCTGGGTCACACCAAAGCACTCTACATAATTTGAATTAAAAAGAATTTCAAAATCCCAACATCATTCGAACTCCACAAATACTCACAGCCCGGATAAATAAGTCTTTTAACCTACCCTTTTAAAAATCCCGTACCAGAGACACCTGCCCTGCGGGACCAAACCCTCAAAGCCAAACAAAGAACATTCTACTGAAAGCACTGAAGTGTTCGCCGCAAAACATGATCACGAAGGGCGCCATGCAACCAAAGGTGTCTCCCCAATAATTTATTGAAATAATAAAAAAGGAATCAGCTATTAAATCCTTTACCTCCCATTTTCCAAATCAATCCATCAAAACATACGGAAAATCAATGATTCAATGGAAAATTTAAATTAAAAAAAAAAAATTTATAGTATTATATATATATATATATATGTCTACCTTCTCAGGAAGATGTAAACACTGGTCCAGAACCGTATCAAAAGCGATTGCCAGTTCCACTTCCACAGAAAACAAAGCACATGATAATACACTTAAATCCTTAAAAAATAAAAACCAAATATTAAAACCTGGAACTATAAAACTGGCTTGAAAAAAAAAAAAAAAAAACCTAACCCCTTACAACCTTAACCCTTCCTTTTTTTTTTTTTTTTTTTTTTTTTAAAATGAAATACCTTCGCATTCCCCTCCGGGGGAAAAGGCCGGGTTTTCGGACTCCCCGACTAAAACCCCACGTTGTTCCTTCCTGGCCCTTTTGGGTGGGGTCCAAGGAACGTTTTACTCATCCAACCCCACCAACGCTGGCCGCCAAGGCGGCCCATCTCAGCCTTACGGCCATTCCTGCCTCCCTCTGGGCGCGTCCGGAACTCCGCCCTTCAAATCTCGGCCCTGGTTCGGTAACGGATTCCCCGAATCTGTTTCCCCGAAACCATAGAATTGGGGTTCCCTGACCCGCAAGGGACAAACTCCTGGCCCCAGCGGCCCAGATTGTTACGCTCCGCCCTGGCTCCATTTCGGCCGCAGAAGGAGGAATTGGCGACCCATAAGAATCCCCCCTCCCGGCCCTCCACACCGCATCAGCGGTGCGGCCCCCTGAAGTCGCGGAGGAATGGGAGGGCCTCGGAATACCGACACTCCTCTTCCCCCGCGACTCCACCCCTGGTTGCGGAGGACCGGAAGGGGGCACGTCTACCTCCGGGACCCGTCCCTCGCACCCCCTTGGGCCATCAAAGCGGGCCCTTGGGCCCGCTTGGGCCAACCTCCTCCGGCCAGCCCCCCTCAGGGGCCAGGTTCTTGCTTCCCGCGGCTGACCCAAGCCGCGGTACCAAACCCCACCGCTTTCGACCGGCGAGAACCTGTTCGGGAACCCTAACCTTTTTTTTTTTTTTTTACCGGGGAAGTGCCTGCCGCCAACCCCCCTCGCGAAGCAAAGGCGGGTTATGTCGGACTCGCACCGGACCAAAACCCCCCTTTGTTCCTTCCTGGGCGCCTTTGGGTGGGGTCACGGGAACGTTTTTGCACTCATCTGCAACCCCACCGGCCTTTGGCCGCCGGAAACCCAATCTCGCCCCATCCTGCCCCCTCTGGGCGCGTCGGAACCCGGCGCGCCTTTCTCGGCCTGTGGTAAGGTAACAGGTTCCCAGTCTGCTCAGGGGTATGAATTCAAGGAGGTTCCTGGCCCGCAAGGACCAAACTCCCAGCCCCAGCGGCGGCCCGGATGTTGGCTCCGCCCTGGCTCCATTTCGGCCGTAGAAGGGAAGGATCGGCGACTCCATGCCGGAATTCCCTCCTCCCCGGCCCCTCCCACCGCATCAGCCCGGTGGCCCCCCCGGAGTCCGGAGGATGGGAGGCGGCCTACGGAATACCGACACTCCTCTTCCCCCGACTCCACCTGGTTGGAGAGACAGGAAGGGGCAGCCACCTCCTCCCTGCAACCCGTCCTGCACCCTCCTTAGGCGCATCCAAAGCGGCATTCAGCCCTTGGAGCAACCTCCTCCACGCCGGCCTTACACCTCAGGCCGGCCGGGTTCTTAGCTTCCCCAGCCCCAGGAAGCCGCAGGTACTGAGCCCCACCGCACGACAAAGCGGAACCCTGTTCAGGGAACCTTTTTTTTTTTTTTTTCCGTTGGAAAAATCCAGCACGGATTCCCCGCCGCCAAAGTGAGGGGAAGCGGGGATAGTGGGGCTCCCGGCCAGATGGAGCAGCCGGTATACCCACTAAAAAACCAACGGTTGTTCCTTTCTCTTGCGTGTAGCCGGGCCGCGGGCACTGATCACAGTCTTCGGCGACCCCGGCGCGACGTGGCCCTCTTGGGCCTCTTCTCCCGGTGTGTTGGGACACCCGGAACGTCGCTTTAGGCGCCGTGCCGGAACAACAGCACGGCGCTCCCTCTTGAGCCCTTCTCTGGGCGGCGGCACCCTCTTGCCAGCCGCCCAGGGCCTCAGTCAGAAGGTTGCGCGTACGCACCTTCCGGCGCCTGGCCTTCTTCTGCGGATAGCCAGGGCGCTCTCGGCCTCCCTGTCCCTTTCCGCGGCCTCCTTCGCCATCCGTCCTCGCAGAAAGCAAGGACGGCGCCCCGACCTTTCGCTCTCGGCATCCTGCACTACGGCAGGGAAGCGAAGGTCGTGCCCGCCACGCAGCTCCGGCGCTGCTCGACCCAGGCTGGGCACTCTTCCGCACGTGTTGGGCCGTCTCTTCAGCACATACGCCACGGTGGTGGCCCCTCTAATAGGCTCCTACCGGCCACGCGGCCGGTACCTCCGAAACAGCCGTGTCCGAGAGAACCTGCGTCGCGCCGGAATGTTAGAGCCGTTCCCTTTCTAGCACCACTTTAGAACGGGGCGTGGCTCTATGGTTTGACGGGGCGCTGGGTGCTCCAGCCGCAGCTCCCACCCGTTACAGGGCGCAATTCATCTCTGGCCCCTTATTTCTTCCGGGCTGGCGTACGGCCCCGAGACCTCCCTCCTCGCGCCAGAAGAAAAGTGACGGGGTTTCGCTCTGGGTCCCAGGGCAAGGCCAGCCATTAGGCACGCCGCCTCGCCGGATATGGTCCGGTGCCCGTACGGCCCGGATCGCCAACACCCTCTGGGTTCTTCTCAATATTGCCGTACTCTCCTTTTGGAGGTGTCGCCCACACGGGTGCCCCTCAGGACCATGGACCACTTACCCCGGCGTACAGGCGGCGACAGGAGCTGCGGGTCCCGGTGTTGGGGAGCAGTCTGCGAGGCTGCCGCTGCCTCGCCACACTCTGGGCGCGAGGGCGCTCAAAATGGGCGCAAAACTTCCATCGGCGGTCTAGGACAGGCCGAGATACTTCATCGTCGGCTTGACGTCGACGCGGACGCCGCAAACGATAAGGGCGCGTTCCGAGGCCCGTAAAGAAAGGGCCTCGGTTTTTCGGCGCCACCTCTAGTCTAGCCGCCGGATGCGCCAATTACGAGCGACCCCGGCAGTGGCGAAATCGCAGCCCTGCGAAATTGTGCCACAGGCGGTGACGAGGGTGTCGTCCGCTGCTGAACGTGACGTCGACACCCTCGATGTTGCCGCCATGGTACCCAATCAAACCTACGTTCCACAGAGCGGTCCAACACCGACCCCTGTGGAACTCCACACGACACCTCGATGGTCCGGAGCCCATCTCGGCACGGGAACTCGACACGTCGATGCGACAGGTAGGCCCGATCACCCTTTGCGGAGGGAGCGCCCGGTATCGGGCGCCTCTTTATGCGGCCCAGGGCGGGGTGTTGAATGCGTTGGCGATGTCAAGTGACACCGCCAAAACACCCTCACCCGGGACACCGCATCCTGCGTCAGGGACTGACCCGCAGCACCGCGTGGACGGTCGACCGGCCCTTGCCGGAGCCATAGCCACCCGCCAGATTTGGACCGACGTGCTCCAGGTGCTGGACGATGCGGGCCGCCACGATTCTCTCAAAGAGTTTTCCCATCGTCCAACAGCACGATCGGCCTGTAGGCAGGGCGAGTCCGGGACGCCCCCTCCTTTTGGATGAGGACGAGTCTGCCTGTCTTCCACCTCTGTGGTAAAGGCTGAGCCAGACAGGCAGAAAACATCGCCCTCACTCTGGGCTCAGGGCGTCTCCTAGGCCAGCGCCAGCGCGCGTCCGAGCTCATCAGGACCCGGGCGGTACGTTTGCCCCTCATTTTAGAAGGGCTGCACCGAACTCTCCCGGGTGACTTCTGGCGCTTCGGACTGGTCGACCTCATCCGTGCCATCTGGGACCATCAGAAGGTGCCGTGTGCTCCTCTCGCTGTGGAATAAAGCCTCGGCAATCGCCGCCTACCACCTGCGCGCCAGACCTCAGTGAGTGGGGGCCCAGGATGAGCCTGTTCGTTACCATTTTGTAGGGCCGCCCCACGGATCGCTGTCCAGCGCCGCCAACAACTCCTCCCTAGCCGCGGCGATCGCCTCGGCTATTCCCACTTGAGAGCCATCCTTTGCTGCGAAAGAGGCGAGCATTCGGCCTCAAGGCCGGGTCCCTGCGCCGTCGTCCCCGACACTGGGTGTACTGGCGCCGTGCCACGATGCACTCTCTGCGCATCGCGGCATTTCTGGGTTCCACCAGTACACCCGGCGTTTAGGAGGAGACGTTTGGCCGGGACATCGACGCGTCACCACACTGTCATCTGCGTCCCGGAGGGGAACCTAACCTAACCTAACCTAACCTAACTCCCACTCTAGCAATGAGGCCAGGAAAACATAGAAAGACTACAAAGACAAGGTGGCTCCCTGACCCTCTATTGGGTGAGAGCTCACGTAGGTGTGGAAGGAAATGAGAGGGCAGACCACTTGGCGAAGGAGGCCGCACTTCATAACAAAACGAAGCCGGACTATGCCAATGTCCCGGTTTCGTTTGTAAAAAAGATTATTCGTCAGGAATCCGTGGAAGAGTGGAATAGTAGATACCAAACGGAAACAACTGGTTCTACTACCAAGCTTTTCTTTCCGGAGGTATCCGTAGCCTACCGGGTTATTAAAACTATTGAGATGGACCCCGACTTGGTTCAAGCCTTCACAGGTCATGGAGCCTTTGCGGCTTATCTGCACCGGTTCAAATGCAGCGATAATCCGACGTGCAATTGTGATGGTGAATCTCACCAAACGATAGAGCACCTTCTGCAGGACTGCCCGGTGTATGGTACGGAGAGGACCATGGTGGAATTGGTTTCCAAGATCAAAGTTAGGGCCGAAAACTTTACTGTATTATTAGCACATAATGAAAGCAGGACATTATTTATAGATTTATGCAAAAATATAGTTAACAGGTGCAAAAGACTAAATAAATGATTATAATTTAACTCCTCACTTGGATTACTTAATATTAGAATTGAAAGATTAACATTAGTATTGTAATAAAAATGTAAAATTTAATATAGACTTAAGATATGTAATAGGATTTTAAGAAAGTAACCCAAAAATTGTATGTGAAATAGTTATGTGTTAGTAATGTAAGTGAATATTGGTTATTTAAATATAATAGTTAGTATAGGCTTAAGCATGATTTAAGACAATTTAGTAATGTAAGGTAACCTAGAACTGTAAGCTTTTAATTAGTAATATAAGTAAAATAGATATAAGAGAATTGTATTAAGTAAAAATTCTATAAGATAAGTAATGTGTTAGAATAAATTGTAAGAAATAATACATGTAAGTAAACTGTTAAGTAGCTATAAGATATATATATTGTGTTAATTCTAAATAAGAAAAGAAGAACAAAACCGACCCATGTGTCGATGTGTGTTTTGGTGTACATAATTTATTACCCGATTATAATGTTAAGGAAATAAAATAAAGATAGAATTTAGAATAGTAAAGATACTGGAATCCCACCAGGAAAGTAATGAATGAGGAAGAATAAAAGAAAGATAGTATGCAGCATAAAAGTGCAGAGGAATAGTGAGAACTGCGAAGAGAACAAGCAAATAAAGTCTCCGATTATGTTGGAGGTCGTCTCCAGGCCTGGAGGAGGGCTGGTCCTTCTTCTTCAAGCATGAAAGTAGAATGGAAGGAGTGTGAGGAAAGTGTGGGAGAATGGGAAAAGGAGAACAACCTGGCAAACCGACTTCACCAAAAGAGGTGAGCACCAAAGTGAAGGCAACCCAACCCCCAACAATAAAAAGAGCATCACTAAATAAAGAGAGCGTAGGAACATCTGGGGGAAATCTCCCCACAGGAAAGACAAACAGGGCAGAGGAAGTTGCGAAGCAAGTTCTTGACCTCCTCGAACTATCACGCAACTTAAGAAGTGATATTAAAGCCGGTATAAAGAAAGGGATACTTGAACTATTAAAAATAACTAAGTGCAAAAGATGTGAAGGAATGAAAGAAAGTATGAATGTAGAAACGAGCGAGAAAAAGGATAGCGAAGAAAGGAAATTGGGAGATGAAAGAGAAATTATGAAAGAATTAGTGAAAAGTATGGAAGAAAAAATAGATAGTCATACCAAGTCATTGAATGAGCATGCTAGCGAGATGGAAAAACTGAGGAAAGAAATGAAAGAAAGAAAGGAAACATCAGAACAGACATACGCGGGTGTGACGGCTGGCGCACGAGCACCGCCAATACACATGGCACTTCACTCGGTCGCCGTCACATCCACTGATGAAAATGATACAGGCGAACAGGTAATAGAAAAGATAAGAGAGACAGTGAACGCAAGAGAGCAAGGTCTGAAGATTGACAGAATAAAAAGAGTGAAAGATAGGAAAATAATAATAGGATGTGGTACGAAAGATGAATTAAAGAGAGTGAAAGAAAGGTTGAAAGGAGCGGAAAAAACACTAAAAGTCGAAGAGGTAAGAAATAAAGATCCGCTCATAATACTGAAAGATGTAATGAATTATAACACGGACGAGGAGATAGTTAAAGCACTTGAAGTGCAAAACAAAGGACTGTGGAAGGGAATGGGAAAGGAAGAGATGGAAATGGAAGTGAAATATAGAAGAAGGACCAAAAACCCGCATACATCGCACATTGTCTTGCGAGTATCACCCCAGGCTTGGAGGCGAATAACCGATAACGGTGTGGTGCACGTTGACATGCAACGTGTCGCAGCCTTTGATCAGTCCCCCCTCGTGCAGTGTTCCAGGTGCCTGGGGTATGGGCACCCGAAAAGACTTTGCACTGAGTCAATCGACGCGTGCAGCCATTGCGGGGGCCCACACCTCAGGAGCGAGTGTGCGGAATGGTTAGCTGGAGGGACGCCTACGTGCAAGAATTGCACGAGAGCAAAGGCTGACCGGCGGGACCATAACGCATTCAGCTCGGAGTGCCCTGTACGTAGGAAGTGGGACAATCTGGCAAGATCATCAATAGCGTATTGCTGAGATGGTCGGGCCGGACAACGTGTCTCCGCCTCGAAGATGAGGCGCCACGTATTTGCTCAACATCGGTTGGCAGTCCTCAGCGTGGACATCTCCCTTCACCGCGGCCCTTAGCTGCCGGTTCTCTGCTTCAAGAGGCCGCAGACGACGCACCTCCTCTTCGAGAGCCTCTACTCGCTTTAACGCTTTTGTCGGCCGAATACTTCCGTATCTCGGCCGACTGGGTGGAGCGGCTCATCACATCCACCAACTGTTTTACGGCGGAGGAGCACTCTTTAAGGGCACGTACGTAAGTGCCCTTCAGGTTGCCTGATCTTGTGGCAACCTGGGAGATGATGCTCAAATTTTTGAGCGCCATCTCCTTTGCATCCTCCGCCGTTAAGGCATCCTCCTCCACGGCCTCTCTCTCCCTCCGAGCGGCCTCTACCATTTCTTCGAGCGTGCGATCCTTTTCCGCACGCTCTGCTGCCTTTTGGGCCTTCTTCGTTTTTGCCAGCAGGACCAGATCGGTGGTAGGGTCCTGCTGGCTGCCGCTATTCGACCGCGATCTCGCAGCGGTGCAGCGTTTTAGAAAACGCCCACGTTCGTCTCGCATCAGTGGTGATGCAGGTCGCCCCTCTTCTTCCGCCGCCACCACCTTTTGCGCCGGCTGATCCTCCTCACTAGAAGACTCGCTCTGTGTGCCAGCCGTGTCCTCTTGTGCGCTTACGGAAAATTTGAGGCATACCTCGCGCTTCGCCATCGGAGAGCCGGCCTCACCTGGTCCGTGCCTCTCCTACACTTGAATCGGAATCCGATATCTTGCCTTGTTCGTTTTGGTTTTTCACCTCATTTTTGTTAGATTTTAGATTTTCCATTAAAATCCCACGAGTAACAGGTAAAGATGTCCACGGCCAGGACCATGTAGCACCGGTAACCCTTAATACGCCTGGGGGCGGAAGTTCCCAGGGTGGGCCGCTAATGGCTGGTGTGTCGTTCCAGCCGCTCTTGCGAGCACCCGTGAGCCATGTCCTCTTTCTAGCCACCACTTAAGAACGGGGCGTATGGCTTCATTGTTTGACGGCCGGCGCTGGGTGCTCCAGCCGCAGCTCCCACCTGTATTGCAAGGGAGCGCATTCCTCTGCGCCCCTTATCTCTTCCGGGCTGGCGTAAAGCTCGAGACCTCGCTCCTCGCGCCAGAAGAAGAGTGACGCGAGGATTTCTGTCTAGGGTCCCAGGGCAAGGAGCCAGCCAACAGGCATGCCGCCTCGCCGGAGATGGTCCGAGCCCGCACGGCCCGGATCGCCAACACCCTCTGGGTTCTCCTTAGTACAGCAGTACTCTCCTTTTGGAGGTGTCGGCCACACGGGTGCCCCGCACAGGACCATGGACCTGACGACTCCGGCGTACAGGCGGCGACAGGAGCTGCTGGGTCCTCCGGTGTTGGGGAGCAGTCTGCCGAGAGTGCCGCTGCTCCGCACTCTAGGCGCGAGGCGCTCAAAGTGGGCGCAAAACCTCCATCGGCGGTCTAGGACTAGGCCGAGATATTTCATGGTCGGTTTGACGTCGACGCGTACGCCGCAAACGATGATATGGGCGTCCGCAGGCGCGTTCGAGGCCCGTAAAAATAGAGGCCTCGGATTTTCGAGCGCCACCTCTAGTCCCAGCCGCCGGATGCGCCTAATCACTGAGCGACCCCGGCAGTGGCGGAATCGCAGCCCTGCGAGAATTGGTGCCACGGCGGTGACGAGGGTGTCGTCCGCGTAACAAGTGACGTCGACACCCTCGATATTGCCGCCACGTAGCACCCAATCGAAACCAACGTTCCACAGAAGCGGTCCCAACACCGACCCCTGTGGAACTCCACTGACTACCTCGATGGTCCGGAGCCCATCTCGGCACGGGAACTCGACACGTCGATGCGACAGGTAGGCCCCGATCACCCTTTGCAGGTAGGAGGCACCCGTGGTATCGGAGCGCCTCCTTATGCAGGCCCAGGGCAGGGTGTTAATGCGTTGGCGATGTCGAATGACACCTCCAAAACACCCTCACCCGGACACCGCATCCTGCGTCAGGGACCTGACCCGCAGCACCACGTGGACGGTCGACCGGCCCTTGCGGAAGCCATACTGCCACCCGCCAGATTTGGACCGACGTGCTCCAGGTGCTGGACGATCGGGCCGCCACGATTCTCTCAAAGAGTTTTCCCACATCGTCCAACAGCACGATCGGCCTATAGGCGGAGGGCAAGTCCGCAGGACGCCCCTCCTTTTGGATGAGGACGAGTCTGCCTGTCTTCCACATCTGTGGTATTAAGGCTTGAGCCAGACAGGCAGAGAACATCATCCTCACCTGGGCTCCAGGGCGTCCCCTAGGGCCAGCGCCAGCCGCGTCCCGGAATGCCATCGGGACCCGGGCGGTGCGTTTGCCCCTCATTTTGAGAAGGGTTGCACCGAACCTCCGGCTGACTTCTGGCGCTTCCGGACTGGGTCGACCTCATCCGTGCCATCTGGGACCATCGAAGGTGCCGTGTGCCCTCCTCGCTGTGGGAATAAAGCCTCGGCAATCGCCGCTACCAACTGCGGCGCCAGACTCTCGGTGAGTGGGGGGGCCCAGGACGAAGCCTGTTCATTACCATTTTATACGGCCACCCCACGGATCACTGTCCAGCGCCGTAACAGCTCCTCTCTAGCCGAGGCGATCGCCGCGGCTAGAGAGGAGCTATTCCACTTTGAGAGCCATCCTTTGCGCTGAAAGAGGCGAGCAATTCCGGCCTCCAGGGCCGGGTCTCGCGCCGTCGTCTCTCGACAACGGTGTACTGCGCCGCGCCGCGATGCAAGCTCTACGCATCGCGGCGATTTCGGATTCCACCAGTACACCTGGCGTTTAGGAGGAGACGTTTGGCCGGGACATCGACGCGTCGCACACCTGCGACATTGCGTCCCGGAGCCATTGTGCCTCCACTCCACATATAACGTTGGGCGCAGAAACCCACGACTGCACTTGCGCCTCCTTCAGGCAGCTCTCGGTCCAGGCTTCCGAGGCGCCACCTGGGGCCGTCGTCCCTCGAGGGTCCGGCCAGGGCCGGTATAGGAGTCTAGGAGGGCGGAGACCCTGAATCGGATGTAACGATGATCCGGCAGGGTCTCGACGCCCGTCAACACCTTCCAGCCCAGTATTCGGCGAGCCAGGGTGGGCTAGCGAACGATACATCAATTATCGACCGCCCTGGGCTCGAACACACGTGTTTACCTAACCCCTGTTTAAGACCGACAGCCCGACCTCCAGGAGCCACTCCTCCAGTGTCCTTCCCGTGCGTCTGCCGCAGGTGAACCCCAAGCCGGTGATTTGGCGTTGAGATCCCCGCGACCAGCACAGGAAGGTCCGTAAGAACGGATCAGTGACCCCAGTCGGTCTAGGTAGCCTCGAAGTTGGCGAGAGATCTGTTGGGAGAAAAGTACGCTGAACGACTGACATTTCTCCCAACAGAGCGCCGACGAAGCCTGGACCTTTCTAACATCCCTCGGTTGGAGGACCCCGCAGCAGTCCCACAGACCACTGCCGCAGTGTCGGACAACCAATTGGCGAAGCTTTTCAGCCAATTGGTTGGCCTTCTTCCGCTGGCGGCCCCGGAACCTGAGGATCCGGGCCCCTGTTGCCGCATGGCGGAAACGAGGCCATCAATGTCGATATCGTCCAGTTTGCATTTTTTTGGCATCTTGGAGGATGTCGGCATCACTGACCCCTTTCAGCTGCTGCCGGCCGATTTGATTACTACAGCCGACGAGTTAGGGCCTTTAATTTCCCGCACCTCCCTGTTGCTGGTGTCGCTTTAGGACCAGCGCCAGTGACTTCTGACACCAGAGTCCACCCATCCGTGGAATGCTCTGGTGCCGCCGACTTTGTGCCACTTGCCCAGCGCCGGTCGCATCCTGGCCTGGGTGGTCCGGGGCCTTCTTCTTCCCTTTTGGCCTTTCATGGGGAAGGTCTCTGAAGGGGCAGCGTCCTTCGGCTTGGGAGCGCCTTCACGCACTCCCTTCGCTGCACGCAGTGGGGCAGCAGGGGAGCAGGGGGCAGAGGCAGTAGGGACAGCAGGAGGCCTCTACCACTGCCGCAAACGTAGGCCGCCCGTATATCGGCGGCCAGTGGAGGACGGAGCGCTTTCCGGCAGTAGGCGGTCCGCAGTCGTCGCGGTGGGCCTGGAGCATAGGGCCCACCATGTCCCATGAGGCCCGAGTATTTGCTCAACATCGGTTGGCAGTCCTCAGCGTGACATCTCCCTTCACCGCGGCCCTTAACTGCCGGTTCTCTGCTTCAAGAGGCCGCAGACGACGCACCTCCTCTTCGAAGCCTCTTTCTCCGCTTCTAACGCTTTTGTCGGCCGGAGTACTTCCGTATCTCGGCCGACTGGGTGAGCGGCTCATCACATCCACCAACGTTTTACGGCGAGGAGCACTCTTTAAGGGCACGTACGTAAGTGCCCTTCAGGTTGCCTGATCTTGTGGCATACCTGGGAGATGAGTGCTCAGATTTTGAGCGCCATCTCCTTGCATCCTCCGCCGTTAAGCATCCTCCTCCACGGCCTCTCGCTCCTCCGAGCGGCCTCTACATTCTTCGAGCTGCGATCCTTTCCGCACGCTCTGCTGCCTTTGGCTCTTCGTTTTTGCCAGCAGGACAGATCGGTGGTAGGTCCTGCTGGCTGCCGCTATTCGATCGCGATCTCGCAGCGGTGCAGCGTTTGAAAGCGCCCACGTTCGTCTCGCATCAGTGGTGATGCGGTCGCCCTCTTCTTCCGCCGCCACCACCTTTTGCTGCCGGCTGATCTTCCTCACTAGAAGACTCGCTTTGAGTGCCAGCAGTATCCTCTCGTGCGCTTCCAGTACAGGAATTTAGGGAAAACCCGCGCCTTCACCTCTTGAAGAGCCGGCCTCACCTGGTCCGCGCTCTCCTCTTCGACTGATCCCTCAGAAAGGTTTCGGTGTCCGTAATCTCGCCATTGTCGTCGTTGTTTTGCTCCTTGTTTTTGTTCGATTAAATGTTGTCCAACAAATCGGCATGGTTAAGTCGACTGATGTACCGCGATAACGCAATTATTAAAATCCTGGGATGTCCATTTATGAACGATTATATCGAGATATGTATTTAAACAACAGATATGAATCTTGATCAAAAGAAATCGGCAAGTATAGATTGATAGTTTACCGAAAGAACACAAGCATTGAACGGCCAAGGCTTACACTTATATGAGCTTATACGGAACGCTATATTTAAATAGCAGAAATGACTCGTAATCGAAACAAATCGGCATGTTTAAGTAGACAGTGAACCGCGATAACACTATAGTTAAAATCCTGGGATGTCCATTTTTGATCGATTATATCAAGGGAAATATTTTAACAACAGATATGAATCTTGACCAAAAGAAATTGGCAAGTGCAAGTTGATTATTTACCGCAAAAAAAAAAATTATATCGAGGGATATATTTAAACAACAGATATGAATCTTGATCAAAACAAATCGGCAAATACAAGTTGATTAATTACCGCAAAAACCCTAGTATTGAACCGTCAAGGCATACAGTTATATGGGCTAATACGGAGCGCTATATTTAAATAGCAGAAACGACTCATAATCCAAACAAATCGGCACGTTTGAGTAGACAGTGTACCGCGATAACGCAATTGTTAAAATCCTGGGAAGTCCATTTATGATCGATTATATCGAGGGATATATTTAAACAACAGATATAAATCTTGATCAAAAGAAATCGGCAAGTATAGGTTGATAATTTACCGAAAGAACACAAGCATTGAACGGTCAAGGCTTACACTTATATGAGCTTATACGGAGCGCTATATTTAAATAGCAGAAACGACTCGTAATCGAAACAAATCGGCATGTTTGAGTAGACAGTGTACCGCGATAACGCAATTGTTAAAATCCTGGGAAGTCCATTTATGATCGATTATATCGAGGGATATATTTAAACAACAGATATGAATCTTGATCAAAACAAATCGGCAAGTACAAGTTGATTAATTACCGCAAAAACACAAGTATTGAACGGTCCTGGCAAAATGTTATATGGGCTAATACGGAACGCTATATTTAAATAGCAGAAACGACTCGTAATCCAAACAAATCGGCATTTTTGAGTCGACAGTGTACCGCGATAACGCAATTGTTAAAATCCTGGGAAGTCTATTTATGAACGATTATACCGAGGGATATATTTAAACAACAGAAATGAATCTTGATCAAAAGAAATCGGCAAGTACAAGTTGATAATTTACCGCAAAAAACATAGTATTGAACGGTCCTGGCAAATGTTATTATGGGCTTATAGGATCGTTATATTTAAATACAGAAATGACTCGTAATCGAAAACAAATCAGCAGTTTAAGTGACGTTACCGCGATAACGCATTTTAAAATCCTGGGATATCCATTTATGATTGATTACATCGAGGAATATATTTAGTCAACAGATATGAATCTTGATCAAAAGAAATCGGCAAGTATAGGTTGATAATTTACTGAAAGAACACAAGCACTGAACGGTCAAGGCTTACACTTATATGAGCTTATACGGATCGTTATATTTAAATAGCAGAAATGACTAGTAATCGAAACAAATCGGCACGTTTGAGTAGACAGTGTACCGCGATAATACTGTTGTTAAAATCCTGGGATGTCCAATTTATGATCGATTATACGCGGGATATATTTAAACAACAGATTGAGTCTTGATCGAAATAATTCGGCAAGTACAAGTTGATTAATTACCGCAAAAACACAAGTATTGAACGGTCCTGGCAAAATGTTATATGGGCTAATACGGAACGCTATATTTAAATAGCAGAAACGACTCGTAATCCAAACAACTCGGCATTTTTGAGTCAACAGTGTACCGCGATAACGCAATTTTTAAAATCTTGAGAAGTCTATTTATGAACGATTATATCGAGGGATATATTTAAACAACAGAAATGAATCTTGATCAAAACAAATCGGCAAGTACAAGTTGATAATTTACCGCAAGAACACAAGTATTGAACGGTCCTGGCAAAATGTTATATGGGCTTATACGGATCGTTATAATTAAATAGCAGAAATGACTCGTAATCGAAACAAATCGGCATGTTTAAGTAGACGTGTAACCGCGATAACGCAATTGTTAAAATCCTGGGAAGTGCATTTATGATCGATTATATTGAGGGATTATTAAACAACAGATATGAATCATGATCGAAAAGAAATGGCAGTACAGTTGATAATTTACTGAAAGAACACAGTATTGAACGTCAATGCATACAGTTATATGAGCTTATACGGAGGCTATATTTAAATAGCAGAAATGACTCGTAATCGAAACAATCGGCATTTTTGAGTCGACAGTGTACCGCGATAACGCTATTTTTAATATTCTGGTATGTCCATTTATGAACGATTATATCGAGAGATGTATTTAAACAACAGATATGAATCTTGATCAAAACAAATCGGCAAGTACAAGTTGATTAATTACCGCAAAAACACAAGTATTGAACGGTCCTGGCAAAATGTTATATGGGCTAATACGGAACGCTATATTTAAATAGCAGAAACGACTCGTAATCCAAACAAATCGGCATTTTTGAGTCGACAGTGTACCGCGATAACGCAATTGTTAAAATCCTGGGAAGTCTATTTATGAACGATTATATCGAGGGATATATTTAAACAACAGAAATGAATCTTGATCAAAACAAATCGGCAAGTACAAGTTGATAATTTACCGCAATAACACAAGTATTGAACGGTCCTGGCAAAATGTTATATGGGCTTATACGGATCGTTATAATTAAATAGCAGAAATGACTCGTAATCGAAACAAATCGGCATGTTTGAGTAGACAGTGTACCGCGATAACGCTATTTTTAGAATCTTGGGATGTCCATTTATGAACGATTATATTAAGAGATGTATTTAAACAACAGATATGAATCTTGATCAAAACAAATCGGCAGTACAGGTTGCTAATTTACGAAAGAACACAATGAATTGAACTGTCAATGCACACAGTTATATGGGCTTATACGGAGCGCTATATTTAAAAGTCATAAATGACTCGTAATCGAATCAAATCGGCATGTTTGAGTAGACAGTGTACCGCGATAACGCAGTGTTTAAAATCCTGGGATGTCTATTTATGATCGATTATATCGAGGGATATATTAAAACAACAGATATGAATCTTGATCAAAAGAAATCGGCTAGTATAGGTTGATAATTTACCGAAAGAACACAAGCATTGAACGGTCAAGGCTTACACTTATATGAGCTTATACGGAGCGCTATATTTAAATAGCAGAAATGACTCGTAATCGAAACAAATCGGCATGTTTAATTAGACAGTGAACCGCGATAACACAATAGTTAAAATCCTGGGATGTCCATTTATGATCGATTATATCGAGGGATATATTTAAACAACAGATATGAATCTTGATCAAAACAAATCGGCAAGTACAAGTTGATTAATTACCGCAAAAACACAAGTATTGAACGGTCCTGGCAAAATGTTATATGGGCTTATACGGATCGATATAACTAAATAGCAGAAATGACTCGTAATCGAAACAAATCGGCATGGTTGAGTCGACAGTGTACCGCGATAACGCTATTTTTAGAATCCTGGGATGTCCATTTATGATCGATTATATCGAGGGATATATTTAAACAACAGATATGAATCTTGATCAAAAGAAATCTGGCAAGTATAGGTTGATAATTTACCGAAAGAACACAAGCATTGAACGGTCAAGGCTTACACTTATATGAGCTTATACGGAGCGCTATATTTAAATAGCAGAAACGACTCGTAATCGAAACAAATCGGCATGTTTAAGTAGACAGTGAACCGCGATAACACTATAGTTAAAATCCTGGGAAGTCCATTTACGATCGATTATATCGAGGGATATATTTAAACAACAGATATGAATCTTGATCAAAACAAATCGGCAAATACAAGTTGATTAATTACCGCAAAAACCCTAGTATTGAACCGTCTAGGCATACAGTTTTATGGGCTAATACGGAGCGCTATATTTAAATAGCAGAAACGACTCATAATCCAAACAAATCGGCATGTTTGAGTAGACAGTGTACCGCTATAACGCAGTCTTTAAAATTCTGGGATGTCCATTTATGAACGATTATATCGAGAGATGTATTTAAACAACAGATATGAATCTTGATCAAAACAAATCGGCAAGTAGAAGTTGATAATTTACCGCAATAATACAAGTATTGACGGTCCTGGCAAAATGTTATATGGGCTTATACGGATCGTTATAATTAAATAGCAGAAATGACTCGTAATCGAAACAAATCGGCATGGTTGAGTCGACAGTGTACCGCGATAACGCTATTTTTAGAATCCTGGGATGTCCATTTATGAACGATTATATTGAGAGATGTATTTAAACAACAGATATGAATCTTGATCAAAAGAAATCGGCAAGTACAGGTTGATAATTTACCGAAAGAACACACGTATTGAACTGTCAATGCACACAGTTATGTGAACTTATACGAAGCGCTATATTTAAATAGAAGAAATGACTCGTTATCGAAACAAATCGGCATGTTCGAGTAGACAGTTTACCGCGATAACGCAGTGTTTAAAATCCTGGGATGTCTATTTATGAACGATTATATCGAGGGATATATTTAAACAACAGATATGAATCTTGATCAAAAGAAGTCGGCAAGTACATGTTGATAATTTACCGAAAGAACAAACGTATTGAACCGTCAATGCATACAGTTATATGGGCTTATACGGAGCGCTATATTTAAATAGCAGAAATGACTCGTAATCGAAACAAATCGGCATGTTTGAGTAGACAGTGTACCGCGATAATTCAATAATGAAAATCCTGGGATGTCCATTTATGATCGATTATATCGAGGGATATATTTAAACAACAGATATGAATCTTTATCAAAAGAAATCGGCAAGTATAGGTTGATAATTTACCGCAAGAACACAAGTATTGAACCGTCAATGCATACCGTTATATGGGCTTATACGGAGCTCTATATTTAAATAGCAGAAATGACTCGTAATCGAAACAAATCGGCATGTTTGAGTAGACAGTGTACCGCGATAACGCTATTTTTAGAATCCTGGGATGTCCATTTATTAACGATTATATTAAGAGATGTAAATAAACAACAGATATGAATCTTGATCGAAAGAAATAGGCAAGTACAGGTTGATAATTTACCGCAAGAACACAAGTATTCAACCGTCAATGCATACCGTTATATGGGCTTATACGGAGCGCTATATTTAAATAGCAGAAATGACTCCTAAAAGAAACAAATCGGCATGTTTGAGTAGACAGTGTACCGCGATAACGCTATTTTTAAAATCCTGGGATGTCCATTTATGATCGATTATATCGAGGGATATATTTAAACAACAGATATGAATCTTGATCAAAAGAAATCGGCAAGTACAGGTTGATAATTTACCGAAAGAACACAAGCATTGAACGGTCAAGGCTTACACTTATATGAGCTTATACGGAGCGCTATATTTAAATAGCAGAAACGACTCGTAATCGAAACAAATCGGCATGTTTAATTAGACAGTGAACCGCGATAACACAATAGTTAAAATCCTGGGATGTCCATGTATGATCGATTATATCGAGGATATATTTAAACAGCAGATAAGAATCTTGATCAAAAGAAATGCTAGTAGGTTGATAATTTACTCGAAAGAACACAAGCATTGAACCATCAAGGCTTACTTATATGAGCTTATACGAGCGCTATATTTAAATAGCAGAAACGACTCGTAATCCAAACAACTCGGCATTTTGAGTCAACAGTGTACCGCGATAACGCAATTGTTAAAACTAAGTCTATTTATGAACGATTATACCGAGGATATATTGAAACAACAGAAATGAATCTTGATCTAGAGAAATCGGCAAGTACAAGTTGATAATTTACCGCAATAACACAAGTATTGAACGGTCCTGGCAAATGTTATATGGGCTTATACGGAGCGCTATATTTAAATAGCAGAAATGACTCGAAATCGAAACAAATCGGCATGTTTGAGTAGACAGTTACGCTATAACGCAGTTTTAAAATTCTGAGATGTCCATTTATGAACTATTATATCGAGATATGTATTTAAACAACAGAAAAGAATCTTGATCAAAACAAATCGGCAAGTACAAGTTGATTATTTACCGCAAAAACACAAGTATCGAACGGTCCCGGCAAAATGTTATATGGGCTTATACGGATCATTATAAATAAATAGCAGAAATGACTCGTAATCGAAACAAATCGGATGGTTAAGTCGACTGAATCCATGATAACGCTATTTTTAGAATCCTGGATGTCCATTTATGAACGATTATGTTGAGAGATGTATATAAACAATAGATATGAATCTTGATCAAAAGAAATCGGCAAGTACAGTGTTGATATTACCGCAAGAACACAAGTAATGAACCGTCAATGCATTTTGATATATAGGCTGATACGGTTCGTTATAATTAAATAGCAAAAATGACTCGTAATCGAAACAAATCGGCATGTTTGAGTAGACAGTGTACCGCGACAACGCAGTTTATAAAATCTTGGGATGTCCACTTATAAACGATTATATCGAGGGATATATTTAAACAACAGATATGAATCTTGATCAAAAGTTGTCGGCAATACATGTTGATAATTTACCGCAAAAACCCTAGTATTGAACCGTCAAGGTCATACAGTTTATGGGCCAATAAGGACGCATATTTAAATATCGAAACGACTCCATTAAA
>JAGSMT010000751.1:0-40705 GCA_029286875.1 Lamproptera curius | reverse complement strand
CTTTTTTAGTTCTTTCTTATTATTGGGTTAAAGATTATTTTATGTGCCCGGCCGACAAACAACTCAAAAATTGTAATTATTTAAATCTTGACTATGACTGTTTTATCAAGTGCCGTTATTATTTTAAAAGAGCTCCGTTTGACTAAGGAACATTCGGAAACAGATCTACTCATCCAAAGTCGTTAAAAACTATTGACCGTAACTTGTTGTGCTGTTAGACATAAATTTTAAACAAGGTCTTCCTAATCTTGTTGCCTAAAATTAACATTTCAATGTTAGTAAAGGTTGTGGTTTTACTCAATTTGTAACTCGGCAGTTTTTGCGGTATAAGACACGGGATAATACATTGAAATATTTGATGATGTTTGAGATAAATTGGTTTTAATTAAATATAAACCACGGATTCGTTTTTTATTTTTAAACAAGTTACGGCTACCGCAAATCGTGGTGATTTAATCCTAAGATTTGCGAACGAAATCGTATTTTGCTGAAATCCGGTTACCGGTTACGTGGTAGGTCCCTTTACAAGGGACGTCCACCACGTGCCTATTTCACCGTAAGCAGCAGTGAAAACACACCGTTCCGGTTGAAGGCACCGTATCCAGCGTATTTACTAAGTAAACAAGAATTATTGTCCTCCATGTCCCAGTAGGCAGTGTGTAGCAATTTGATTGGGCTTCGGTAACTTTCCATCAGGTCAGGTCCCTGATGCTCGTCTGTCTGCGTATGCAATACAAAATAAAAAAAAAAATAAAAAACGAATGGTCCAAGACATTATTGTGGAGGGGGAAAAATAGATATGTACTTATTAGAACAGTTGGTATCATAAAAGAAACACAACTAAGTATAACACTGGCATGAATAAGTATGCTTCAGGTAACAGGATTGGAATAATTAAAACATCAAGGGCTAAATAATTATTATTCGAAAGTAAAAGTGTTCGAAACGTCGGGAATTTAAATGTAAAATAAACGCGATAAACCGGTAAAGTAATTTTATTTAATAATGTATAATATTCGCGCAAGCAATAGAAATAATTATACATTCCAATCTTATGAAATATTTGATTCTACCCTAAAATATTTTTGCTTAAAGATACATTTATTACATAAAGACGCTAATAAAATACAGATCAACACAATTTGACCAATTCGAGCGGCCGATATTGCGAACAAAGCGCACGTTCAACGGTTGTCGTTAATAATTTCTGTCGATATTGCTGTACCTAGGCCGGTAAAATTTTCTGCAACCATTTACCATGCAATAACATGATGCACTCAGTCGAATTTATGCTGCTAGTGTGAAATAATATAAAAATCTAAATTAAATTTTATGTTCAAAAGTCAACCTTTACTTATTTTGTTGAAATGTGAAGCATTCAGCATACTTCTGATAGATAACTTTTAAACTTTATAGTAGGTAGTGATTTATTTTTAATCAATTGGCGCTGATTTGATTATATCTGAAATCGAGGATCTGCAAACTCGGTTCAAATTAAACATCTTTTATTCAACATGGGAGCGATAAACTTACTTATTGATTGTCAAAAATCTTCCACCCATCGTCTCCGCGCACTGAATTTTATTACAGTTGAGACAATCGTAGGTAGCCAATTTAGTAAATTAGTTACTAATTTATCCGGCAATTTAAACTATTTAGACTTGATCTAAATAAGTAAAATTGTTTTAAAAATTTTAATTAACCATACTTAGAGAAACAAAGAAATAATCTTGAAATATTATTTGTGCTGTTGTATACATTAACTTCAGCTTAACGTACGTAAGAGTATACTATTGGCTGGTTACCCACATTGTTTGTTATAATCTATATTAGCAATAATCGTTTTTGTAGCCATTCATGCACGGGATACGGTCCAAACCCCCTAATGGTTAGGGGTGTATTAGGGGGACACCTATTTCCAGCAGTGGACTATCACAGGCTAAAATTGATTATTTGCTCTCCATGCATGTTTTGTGGTACAAAACCGTTAACAGTCGATCACATAGCAAAAAGTTAAGTTAATCGTCCATTAATTACTTGGTCTAACATTTTTACAACATTAACTTCAATGCCCCTCAACTTGACTTGACTTGCATGATAGTTGATAACAATCTGCATTTTTACACGCAAGTTTTAGCAAAGCTCTCCGAGCTTGAGCCTTAGAAGCAAAGCAGGCCTTTTTTAATAATAATAATAAAAATCTTTATTTAAACCAAATGTACAGCATTCGTACACATTAAGCAAGATACGTACAATACGATAAAACATGTATATATTGTTTAATTTGAGGAGCAATAAACATTTTGGCCCCGATTTGCGTTTGATCAATGACCCTGCACTAGGCCTGTAACCTGTCTTGCAGGGATCAGTATCAATGATTTCCTGGTCCTTAAGTGTTGGATTGATTAGGATATTTAAGTAAATTACAATATGGTAAAGAGTTGGAATGTTATAAGTTTTGTAATGTTGGGACAGTGTAATGCATGTGTTAGTGGGTCATTTATTTGAGTGTCATAAGTAGATTTTCGGACTGCTGATAGTTTAGCTGCATTAAATATTCAAATATCATCTTTTACTGGCATAGTTGTTAAGGGGAAAATATTTAATATTTTATGAAGTCAATTGTACAAATTTGGCGCTAAAGAAAATAAAAGCGTGAGCGAAAATGGTACAACATTTGACGTTAGGGCAGCTAACTAGATATTTTTGGCTTTTTCTTTTTATTTTATAAAGCTTCGGGTTGAATTCTAAGATAGCAAATGGTAACGAAGCATGCAGAAGTATAAAAGTTTTACGCACTGAGAGTAGTTGGCAGTCCGTATAAAGTTGGTTAGTGGGGATAGGTAGGGTTTCTTTATCATTACTATGAGTACAGATCTCTGCGCCCTCTAGGATCATAGTTGATTTGTGTGCCTTCCCCAAGCAGAGATACAGTGCAAGGAGTAACGATTGACATATTGAAAATAGACTGTTTTGTGAAGTTTAGGGTCACAAATGTTTCTTAATCTCCTAAATACCCATACGAGTTTACGTATACGGCCTGATACAGCATTTAAATGGTGGTGCCAATTTAGGTTAGTGCCGAGGTATATTCCAAGATACTTTATCACTTCAACTTTTGTTACGGTGGGTCAAGCACAATCATTTCTGCGTGTAACAATATCAAACGAAGAACATACATGAGCCCTTATATCCTGAAGTCGGTCAAGAGTCTTATCTCTTCGGATGTAAAATGGAATAAATTTTGTTTTATTCACATTTAACGTTAATAAGTTGTCTTTTAGCCATCTTGAGACTTTAGCGAATTCTCTTTCAGCAATCTGAAACACTTCATCCCATGTGTCTCCGTAGAATACCAAGGCAGTATCATCGGTGAATGCAAAAATTTGTCCATTACACAAATGTAGTTTGAGAGTTATTAATATATATTAGAAACAAAGTTGGGCTCCAAAACACTGTCCTGAGGAACATCCATATATAAAAATTAGCTTTGTACTTAAATAGTTACCTATTTTAATTCTTTTGCTTACGTTCTGAGAGGTAACTTGAAAAGAGATCCAAAGTTGTGCAGCGAATACCAATCTGTTCTAGTTTTGAGATTAGTATGGAATTGATACCGTGTCAAAGGCTTTAGAAAGGGTCCTAAGAAAATACCCAGACATTTTCGTTTCATGTCAAGATTTTTGACAACATAGGTTAGGGCGATAACTGCATCCTCAGTTGACCTACCTTTCCTAAAACCGTATTGTGAGTCTGCCAAAATTTGATTATGTTTCAAAAAGCTAGTCAGTCGTTTGTTAATAATTTTTTCAAATATTTTAGACAAACTTGGTAGTACAGATATAGGACGGTAGTTGCTTATGTCATTTCTATCACCTCCAACCTGCAACCGTAAGTCCAATACATAAAATATTGGACTTACGGTTGCGATCTTAAATGCCTTAGGAAAAGTACCAGTTTCGATTGCTAGGTTAAAAAGTTTGGTCAGTATGGGAGCGATGCTATTTTTTGCCAGGTACAGGCCTTAAAACAAACTTAATGTCTATAACCAAAAAAATTTACGTAACTTACGCAAATGTCTCGTTTATAAAACATTATTTTTAGACGGAATCTCACTAGTGAAAAGCTTTTGGATTTTATTCCTTGTATGCGATGTTACTATTTCATTCATAAGAGCACGTGGAAATTGTATTCAATTATGAGTAACAAAGGCATTCATTATAACGTTACGAAAGGCCTATTAAGCGCCCTGTGGCTTATTTTAATTCGGTGCAAATACTTGCTCTGTCAGTCTAATTGAATATTTTGCTTGCAAGGTGTATTTTTAGCAGATAAATGAGTAAATTATTTTTATAATTCATGCGATACGATACTCTATATTGTTTTAACAGAACTCCGCCTAACAATAATCCATTGTACGCACTAAAAATATGGTGAGGGTGGTATACTCGTATAGTATTATGTGCATCAAGCGCGCATTGTTAATGACATGTAATCAGCAGCTTGGCTTAAATGACATGACTCTCAGCCTTATTCAGATATTTCTAGAAAATATTACGTTGTAACATTCACGAGCGTTAACAGAAGGAAGAAGAATAGCGTAAAAACGCCAATTTTAAAAACGATCCTGTTTTATATTTGTCGATTTTTTAATGGCTTTATCTGAAACTAATTAAAGATCGACATTTACGTAGCAATTTTTTTTATTTTTTTTTCTGTAATAATAAGGACAAATTAAGTATTGTTCAGCTTGTATGGGTCCTAAAATGCAGAACGTTATTGGAGATGCTCGCGAGCGAAATACAAAGACGCTGTGTTAATTGTAAGTTTGTGTTGCCTAAAACGTGCACGCTGGAAGCAAACGGTGCTAATTTTGTTTGCGGTCCCAATATTTCGTAAAGTTAAATTACATGTGTTTCGGTAAATTGGGTTATTTATTTGTCTAACAAAGTATTTCTTTAGTTTTAAATGTTATTTATTGTGACAATATTATTTGCTCAATTTTAACCGATAAGGAACCTGATTACGTACATAAAAAAAATATGTGATTTTTACTCAATATTAACCCATAATACCGCGTTTTTTAGGATCATTAGAAGCTGAAAAATTATAATTTTTATCTAAGAGTTAATAAATTTTCCATAACGTTCCTCTTGGCTTGAATGATTGCCAAACTGTATTTTGAGATCTACTATGTTACGAAACGATTTATCCCACCGACAGAAAATTTGCAATTGCTCTAATTCAATAAATTCCTGGAATTATAGTTATCTTTAATAATAAGACATAACAGAAATATGTACTGCTTAAAATTTACTTTAAATTATTGCATTAATCAAAAGAGCATCATAGTACATTGAGTAATATCTTTATAGCAGCTCAGCGCATTAATGGTAATAATTATGTACGTCAATAAATGTTTATTATAGTTTGTCTTATTATTATTCTGTTTAGATTCAGATCCCGCGCCGCAAACGGGCGCGCTTGCGGCCGCTCTGTCCATCAATCCGATGATCATCTTGACGCGAGACGCATGTCGATCTGATCTCCGCCGCTGCTTACGAGTGTGCATGTGCTATTGCTGGTGAATACTTCTTGGACTATATTGGATTTCTTAAACTGTCTGCAATTCTCAACTTTCCTGCTATTCAGTGCCGTACTTAACCTCTTTCCAACACTACGAAATATACTGACTTTTATACGAGTTGGATCAGCGTTTGATTTATCGCCGAGCGAATACCTGATCCCTTATATATATAATTCATCTTTTAAAAGTTTTTATAGATAGTATGGGAGTTATTTAATATACTAAAAGACGTTATTCTGGACTTAAATACCATCATTTAAAAGTTAGTGCAAACTAATTAATTTAAAATAAAAACTATTCTTGATAAAATGCTTACTATAAATTAATTTATCGAAACATTATATTTAGTTAACTAAATATTAGTTAACTAATAAATACAAAGTATCTAAAAGAAAAATCCCGTTGCAACTAAGCGTAAACTCACAAACTTGCGCAATTAACCTAATTCCAAGCAAAAACCAATTAATGCGTCTCGGGAGTGCTCCATCCCAATTGTGGTTTAAGGATTTCTGTATTTACATTGATAACTTTCTTAATAATGATTAAACTATCGTTTGGATAAATCTGCCAAGCAGCATAGATATTTCATTATCCTTGTGCATTGTGTAACTCTGAAATATTTGTAATATGAAGTTTAAGGCCTCATAATATCCTTACGGTTCGCAATAGTAAGAAGCAGAGTACTTGAGGTAATACATATCTGTGTATTAATATGAACGGCTTCACTCGTATATCCTATTACGATGTAACTAACTTGTTGTTCAAGAGGCCTGTTCATTTTAAAGGCCTGAAAGGATGTCAAATTTCAAACCGTTTATGTAGGGAATATTAATAATCCTCCAAATGTTATATTTTATTTAAATTTCAAGGATCAGTTGAAATATTATAAACTTTAATAATAATATAAGTATAACATTTAAGTTATAGATGTAATTATGCTAAAAGTAGCAGCAGGTTGAAGGTTTATCGTATATACGAGCGAGCTAAAGATTTTGCAATAAATATCCTTTGAAATCTCAAAGAGAATTTCCAAAAGTAAAAATGATGACAATATGAATGTGATGATGACAATATGAACGTGAAATCACCACGCTGACTTCGACAACAGCCTCGAGATGTCGTACTGGTCGAGTCGATGATGTAACACCGCCTTAAAACACTCGGCACAATAACACTATCACAGATACACAACACTTATCACACACGAGGAGAGTTCCGTTCCTCGCAGCAGCTTATAAACCCTGCTCTCGCTATATTTCAGTCCCGTCTTTTATACATGATTGCAGAGAGACCTAACGTCAATATCAAGACTCCTTTTGTAAAGTACCCCGCAATATAAGTAGTATTCGGACTATACATATATTGAAAAACATGTTCCATTCTTTGCTTCCAACAATATAAGGCAAATTCTCATTAGTTAAAAAGTTTTTGATGTACTTTAATATGATGTTACGATTTTCTTCGTACAATCTCGTAGAATTTGCACTATATTATGAGTAACACAGGCACAAAGCTATGCCCGTGGCCTTTAAGTGCGATAAGACGAGGACTGGTTTTGACAGTATAATTTAATGTTTTTCTAATAAGATATTTAATTAGTTAAATAAGTAAATTATATTTTATAATTAATACTTTTAAGCTTTACTTTTACTTTTATTTGTTTTTATTTTTTTTATGGCATAGTAGCAGACGAGCAGTCGGGCCACCTGATGGAGAGTGATCACCGACACCATAGACGTTGACAATGCCAGTAGTATCGCCGACGCGCTGCCTACCGTGAGACAATGGGTGTTAAGTCTTGTTTACCCAGTAAATACGCGCGCATGGTGCCTTCAAAACCGGAACGCGTCAGTGTTTTACACTCAGCTTCGCGACAGAAATAGGACTGCGGTGGTATTCCACCAGACGGTCTCCTGTAAACAGGGACCTACCACCGGTTGTTGTTGTTTTGCAGAATATCTCCGAACATTTATCCATTTTCACTCTAAATATCGTGATGACGAGTATTTAGTAGACGATATTGACTGTTTCCCATTTGTAAACTTTTAAAGGTTAGTGTCCAAAACTACTTAAAGAACTGACATATACAAAATCAAAACGTATATTTTGTTAATTTTATCAGAGTAATGAGAGAACGAGAAGTATTATTTACATTGTAAACATATAAAGGTAAAATCCCGTGAGAAAATACAGATCCTTTGTAAATTCTTAGTAAGTGTTGCTTTCACTACCCGAAATGACGTTTGTTTGCGAGATTATTATTGTCCTGCATCTGTATCGTACCCAATATTCCGTGAATTTTAATTACACTTGTGTTATTTATAATAATAAGATCTCAGTCGATTGACTACGGGCCTGATTTGTATAGAGACCAGCTAACTACACAGGAGATATTATAGTCCACAGGGCATCGCGTAAACACTAGGGCACTCCCTGTTTCTGTACACTCTCAACGCCTGATGGGACGGATAACCGACATGACCGGAGAGAGAGGGCGCAGGACCAACTTTTACATGCCCATCTGACATAGATAGGCCCAAAGTGCCCAATAAAAATTATAAATCCTCGCAGGTTTCAAACCTCGACCTCTGATTTTAAAGCACGCACCCTCAACTAGGCTAACTGAAGACAGTTAACGTGCCAGTCACTTAGGTTATTTACTTGTCTTACAGAGGTCATATCTTAACTTTTGACTTTTAAATGTAGCCTCAGAATTACTTTGCGTCAGTGTTATCTATTGTTTTGGGAAAGCACTTTCTTTTAGCTATGCAAGTCTCCTTATTAGTAGGAACGAGAATGGATGTATTTATAACTATGTAGCCTTTGTATGTGTCCTAGGATTCATTGATTAAACTTTTTAATGTGATTATAGAAAGAATTTAATGGTATAATAACTGTTAGATTATAACTGTTATAGCGATATCAAGTAAAAATGGATTTATTTTCTATTTTTACATTTTTCTTATCACTGTACTCTACAGTATAACTTGCATGTTTAGCCAACCAAAGCCAAATTGTCACTGTGGCTACGATTAAGCTATTTTTATTGTTCACAAATTTGCAAGTATATTATACTATTATACTATATTACATCCGGTCACAATTTTTTTCCGTGTTTATAGTCATAAGTTTGCTTTTTGACAAAATTTACTATGCTGAAATAACATTTCAGTAGGGGTTTTCCTGCTTCTGCAAAAAGGAATAAACGTTGTATCAGTTTATATTCATTTTTTCTTTTGTAATATACGCATTTCGTGTTAGGCTATAAGTTATTTTTGGCCAATATAACTATAATAACGCATTTATCTTATTCTTGACTTCTTTTAAAAGTTTAAGTTAAAAACATTTCTCTAATGTTCCATGGCTTCAAATTATTGTCAAACACATTTTGAGACCCATCATGTTATAAAAGGAATTATCCCTCTGACAGGAAATTAGCAATAGCAAGGGCTAGACAGTTTGCTTAACAAACTACACTAAATACAGTGACCTGTCTGATACCAGTTTAGTTTTAGGGCGGACTTTCTGCTAAAGTGCAATACTTGTACCAGAACAAGTATTGCAGACTGTTAGTATAATACAACTAGAAAATCGCCTGCTCATGCCTGCTTTCTAGATTTATCAATGGCATTTGATATGGTCCAATTACGATGTCTTATGGCAGAAACTTAGTAATGAAAATACATTTGCATCTAAAAGTCTCTATCCTGGAGTATTGGCTTAACTAGCAGACTGAACAGTGTAAAATGGGTGGAGCTTACTCTAATATATACAAAAATGAATGTGTCAGGCAAGGAGGTCTCACCCCAATTATTTAATATTTATATTAATCAACTGATGGATGAACTCAGGGATACTAAAGTAGGATGCCATATTGATGGAATTTACATAAATAACATAAGTTATGCAGATGACATGGTGTTACTGAGCCCATCTATTGGTGGATTGAGAAAACTTTTACATACGTGTGAGCGCTATGCTCTAGCTCATGGTCTAAAATACAACGCTACAAAAAGTGGGGTTATGGTCTTTAAATCGAACACCGACACCACTTGTCCTCATCTCCCAAAAGTATTGCTATGTAACATAGCACTCTCGAGATTGACAAAATTTAAATATATAATAAATGAAATAAAAATCCCGATTCGCAAAAACAATTGCAATTAAGCGTAAACCTACAAAAGAACACAATTCACCTAATTCCTAGCAAATAGCAATTAAAAGCGAGATTGCCTCATGTCTCAATTCGGATTATGGATTTCTGTATTTATATTGGGAACTCTAATAATAATTCAAACTATTGTATAGATAAATCACCAAGCTGAAGCAGTGTTACACAATACATATTTCATTGTAAGTGTACTCGTATTGTGTAACTCTTGAAATATCTGTAATATGGCAATGTGTAACGTTTCATAACATTCTTACATTAAATTACATTGCTATATTAGGGAGCAAAATACTTCACCCACGGTAACCACATGTCTGTGTATAAAAGGCTTCACTCGTATATCCTATACGATTTAATTACGAGAGCGTTCTCCAGCAGCGGTCCCGACCGCACGTGTTCGCCGCAAGTCTCAGCTCGCTTCGCAGAAATCATCGTCCGCCGCCGTGAAACCGTCTCGCTGCGCCATCTGCGTTTTATGAGTGCACCTGCGCTCATAGAGCCTTTTGTCGCACCGCTGACGTCATCGCGGAGGATTATTGCCGCTCGCGGTCGGCTTGTACGCAGCTGTGTTTTGCAACTCGTTTGCATGCACAAGTTGTTAGCCGCTTGTAGCTAAGCGCATAATCTTGTTTCTAGGTTATTTAATTCTGTTTTGCCGAACAAGTCGTTTTAACGACTTTTACTAGGCCCACCGAACGTTTTAATATTCTGTTTCCTGTTTTCAGAAGCAAGTCAGACTACTATCCCTCGCCGTGGCCGGCAGGGCGGTAAGGAAGCTTCCCGAGCAACCGCGGACTCACCGATTGCGTTGAATGACGCAACCAATGTCTCGCCCCAGCTAGACAAGTCACAATCGGGCTAATGGTCGACCGGGCTCGCTATCGCTTTGGTCTCGACACCAGGGCGATCAGCGAGAAGCTTGGCAAAAATTCATGAAGCTCACCGACGCCGTGCACCTGCTCATATCTGAGTATTTACCCGACCACCCCAGTCCTACCTAACGCGCGGATCGTCCAGGCCATTCCCGACGATGATAGCGACGACAACTATGTCGACGTTAGCATCCGCACGGAATCGGACATGGAGGTCGGGCATTCTACAAGCTCCAAAACCAATCCGGACGACGGCTTCAAAACTGTCAAATCCAAGAGGAAGCGCAAGGGCGCACCTCTTCACCCATACCCTGTCCTACCCGTCAAGGCTGCAAAGCCTGACATCCCCACCACCTGCCCCCAGCAGGTTCCCAAACCGTCGTCCTCCCAGGCGACAAAACCCCAGCCATCCATCCCGCCGATCCCAGGCGCCCCGCCTCTGCCCCGCCCTGCACCCGTGAACGCTCACCGATCTACCTCCGCGAGAAGGAAAATGGTTGACATACGCTCGGTCCCTATCCAATAGATTTAATTTGAGGCCTCTGATAAAATCAGAGGATCAAATTCTAATTAGAGACTCCGACGACTTTAAAAGGTGACCTCTTCCTCCGGGAAAGGAACACCAATATACATATCGCGCTCCCGGATGAAGCGCGTACCTGACAGTAGTCAAAGGGCTGCCTAAGGAGATCCCATGCGCGGAGATAACTTCCGCGATTAAAGAATGACATTCCAGTCCTAGGGGTACAACGATGACCCACGCACCAAACCCTTATGGTATGGTGTAGTCACGCTCGAGCGCACCAAGGAAGGTAGCGCATCTACGACGTCGAGCAACTGTGTGGATCGGCTGTCTCTTTGAGCGGCCACACTCTAACGGTTTGCCAGGGCGAGTGTCACAACCGCCAAGTATTTGGTCAGCTGCGCGGAACTGTTTCGCACGCCCCTCGTTGCGTTAAATGCCTCGGGGACCACGTGTACCGCATCCTGTCCCAGACCCAAGGACAAAAGAAGTCCTCCTACCTACGAACCTCCCGCGTGCAGTGTTAACTGCCGCGCTCCCGGCCACACGGCAACTACCTCGGCTGCCCTAAGGCGCCAAAACGCAGAGTTCCTTCGGATCCCAAGGGAAGCTCTTCTAGGCGACCACCAATCCCATCCAACACCACCGCATTCCCACCCTCCGTCCTTCAAACGCTTGGCAGTTCCGCCCCGCGTGGCTAACAGCCAGCGCCGGAGCTGACTCCGAGCGCATGCGGCCCGCAGCCGCCTCAAAGAGCCAGCATACAGCTATAGCAATGGCAGCACTGGCAATAACGCCGCGTCCTTCCTTAAATCGCTGATTTATTTAATTTAGATGAATTTAATCAGGCAGCAGATGAGTTTCGCCGCGCCGCCGGCGACGCGATGGTTAGGTTTTCCTTCTTGTTAAATACAAGAATTTAATTACTGCCCTTAAGGCTTGAGGTAGCGACACCCTAGCAGTAGCCAGACACCCTACACTTGAGTGTAGGACATACACACACCTCATGACATCGGCCCCACCGGTGAGGTTGATAACTACACACCCTTTGCTATATGACACTGTAGGTTAACAACATATTAGATAGGAGCGTTGCTGGAGTTTCTTGCGCCACTTCTTCTCCCAGCGCCAACGCTTTAAGAAGTGGTAGTAACAATTTAGATAGAGCCTTCTAGCTATTAAATGATCATTGCAAAGCGTCTGAATGGAGCGAGGCGTCGGCCCACCTGGGCAGCCCCTCGATTCAGCATTAACGGGAACCAGAAGAGTGACAACCCAAGCCTAGGCTCCCTTCTGGGGCCCTTGGTGAAGTTAGTCACTTACGGGGAGACGCGCCTGTAAGTAACGGGCCCCGAACCCGGTTATGTTCTAATAGGGTTTTCTTCCTCAGAGCACGAGATCCATCAAAAAGATTTAATTAATATATTGTTTAGAGGCATATACACTTTAAGAGCACAGGCCATGAGGGATTTCGTATTTCCATTGAGAACTTTCGTATGATATAACTATCGTGTAGATAAATCTGCCTCAATATTCATTGTTAATGTGTATTTTGTAACTGTAAATGAATATGTGTAAGTTTCTGTACTTGTTGACAACACAGATAAACAGGATGCTACATTGTTATGCAACTTATTATAATTTATAATGATTGTATTCAGTTATTGGAACAGGTTTATATAATTAATGCAATATTTAAAAGTTGTTGATTGTTTTTATCATATTGCATCTAGTTTTATATAGTTTTGTAGAATAAATGATTTTGTTAATAGATGTCACATGATTATTTAAAAGGGGTAGATTAAATAAAATGCTTTTCGATAGTTGGTAGACATTTAATATTCCTTATGTCTTTATACTGCTCAAAATATAAAATTTTACTTATATTTGGAATCACAATACTTGACCATTCGTTAATCGCTAGAAAATCACAGTTCCAAGTTAATCGGAAAATGGAGGAAACAGACAATATCCAAAAATGAACATATTACATATTGTTGTTATCTTGTACTATGAACTCAAGTAGCCACAAGCCAAAGATTTATATACAACATGACTTAGTATTAAAGCGTTGAAAAGAGGCGGTGCAAGCTTACATATATTCATAAATTGTAAAACAAAATTATTTATGTACATAGGTAATTTTTTAGACATATTTAGTCACAGACGAGGTATATATTTAAGATTTGCATCTGTTAAAATCGCAGGAGACGACAAAATGCTAAAATTGTAAGCGCGATTGATTTCCCCCGAGTTCTTCCACCACAGGCGTGACGGCTAGCTGATAAAGAGACCCGACAGTCTCCAAGGGGGATCGGATAAGTCAATAAAGTAAATATCTTTTACAAGTGTCATGAGAATTCAATTTAAATATGAGAGTATTTTTTTAACTACAGTCCTAAAAGATTTACAGCTATGGAATAGGGTACAAATTTAAATAGTTACAAATAATTTATATTTTGCCAGGCAAATATGTAGAGAATCAAATTGATTTATGACACAAGTTATAATGAAAGCTACAAAATCACTGATTAATAAGGATACAAACATACATACATCATCAGCCTGTAATAGTCCACTGCAGGACATAGAATATAAGACATACAATAAAGGATACCAAAAAATAAAAATCTTAAAAAAATCCTGTTAAATCAATTAAAATAGCAAATCATTAAAATAAAAATAACAATTAAAATATCCAAAATTTCACACTATGTAACTAAAATTTTTACATTGTGAGCAATCACACAAATGTGGTCATGAACGTTTAAATTCAAATATTACAAGTCTGTTAAATTATCCTATTTTAACCTAATGTTATAAAAACAGTGTCTTTCTTCACTTCTTAATTCGGACTAATAATTCTGCGATAAAGATAGCATTGAGTCGAACAATTTTTTCACAATCTACAAGAAAAAATTTCTTTTCAAAACAATGACAAAAAGTGGACTTAAATTTACTTCCGGATATTTAAAGTAACTTGTCTCTGTCTTTCTCCGTTGCGTTCGGAAAAGATATTTGTGGTGATCGACTTTACTTACAGTTTTATATGTTTTGATTTCTTACTCGTTTAAATAAAGCCAGCAAACGGCAGGTAGTCTAAACTACTTTTCTTTACCTTTCTTTTATTATTATAACATTTATTTAGATTAAAAATCCATAACATTTTCGTAATTATAACCTTAATTTAAAAACAATTTCTGTTCATAATTCTAAATGAAAATTAATACAGACAAGGATAACGAAAATTTCACATAATATAAACATTAAAACTATTAAAGACAAGATAAGATAAATAACAATTAGCAGTGGTAATGTCATAAATTTAGTAGTGGAGTTGGATCCATCTATGTGAAAGAGGAGAGTCCCAGCGATTCTGCAAACACACGTAGACGTATTAGTGCTTATCAGCGTAAACGTTCCACTGCAGAGGCTACACAGTTTTCTCATAAGCGCAAAGAAACCATCAGTATGTAACCTCTAGAACATACCAGCTTTAGTCGTAATCTTAAAAGAAGCACATTTTCTAATATGTTTTAAATAAAATCAGTTCACTGCATATGTATAAATCAAATAAACACATATACTGCAAACAAATAACTGACTTTGCATCATGTCATCATCCGACTCTAAGTTAGCCATAACATATTGCATTGAACAAAAATAAAAAGTGCGTTTAACGTGAAACGAACATTTTTAATTATTTGAAGCTTTATGTATGCTTATATTATTAGCAAAATTTTCTGCCTATGACTTATACAGTTCGTTACGTCATTTAATGAGCCTTGAATAGTAAATATAAGACCAGTGTCACTTAAAGTTTTGAGCCGGTTTCCAACAACTTAACTCCTAAAGCGACAAAGAAATATATACTGTTTAAACAGTAGCATATCTCTAAAAGGAATTTAAATCTATTAAAGTCCTTAGTTGGCTTAAAAACTGTTCTTCCAGGGGAAGGAAAACGGCTAATGCAGTTTTGAAAAACACTACTGGGTTCCGGTTTAAAGGGCTTATTTTAGCTAGCAAAAATACTGGTTAAACTAGACATAATATCTCATATCTCATAACAGCAAGCGGACTTATATCGCCTGGCATTGTATATCGCCAAGTGGGCGAATTCCTTATTTGTCGCCAATTTTGTTTTTGTTACCGTAGCCTTTGTTAGGGACCAATCAAATTGCTTAATGTTATTAAATCAAACGTTTTTTTTTTTTAAATTTCATAATTTATGTATTATATCTGAATTAACTTGTGAAAATTGTTATAGGTTTAAGAATACTTTTGTAGCAAATAAAGATCTTTAACTACGATAAACCGCTATATGTCTTTCGATCAGAAAATTTCACCTGTATACCGATTCGCAACAAACGTGAAATATTAATGTATATAATATCAATATATAAATGAAACACAAAACCGCATAAAAACATATTAACATTTTCTTTTATTTAAATAAAGATACATAAAAAATCTGAAGCTTCGAAAGGTCATAGTTACATAAAGACTACATCCATTGCTTCAGATATCCAACGATGGCTCTATTTTCGCGTCATTTGATAGAACAGATCTTAGATTTATACGATCTATTGTTGCAAAACCCCTATTGCTTACGTCCATTAAGTTGACAAATCGAAATTAAAGTAAACCTTTAAGGAACTAAACCGTTTGTAACATTATTAGCTACCGGAAGATTAAAAATAGAAAAAAGATATACAAACTCTGTATAGATATGTACTATAACCTTTATTTAAAACAAAGCTACTTGTGTGTTCCGTTAAATTGAGAGCATTTTATTAAACATTCAAAACTATTAACCGATTCTGATCACTGTTTTTAAATAAGGTTTTTGATGTTAATCTTCTGAGTAATAAATTCTAACACGATACACGCTCATGTATGTAAATTACGTCTAATAAAGATTTCTAATAGGCTAATTTTATATAGTTCGATCACACTTATTACATAACACACAGAACTGTTCCTTTTTGAATTTAGTGACCAACCAACAAAAACTTAAAGGCACAGGATTTTGGATCATGACTGACATTAGCCAAACTGGATACTTGTTACTCGTAGCACTTTTCAGTCGAATAAACTATTATTCCATTATTATACTAGATCGAGGATGCCCAAGAGGGCTGAACGATGCCCTTCAAACTGGAAGACTGAGGTGTTTAAGCTACTGATTTTGCGGCAGAAATAGGCGCATTGGTAATATCCGCACGGTCTCAGTATGTTACGACGTTGCGTTATCATTGAATTATAACATGCAAATATTTCGAATTCCGTTTAATTATAATTGAGAGAAATTAATAAGTATTCTTTCACGATTGTGCTCACTAATTTACAATTTTTATAACACTTAGATAAAGTTAAAACACTTAGAGTAAAAAATTTCAAAGCTTACATTCACATTTGAATTTTAAATTTTTTCTGATGCAACGAAGCCAGGTCATGGCTTCTCAAGAAGTTACAGTCCGCTATGACTGCGGTAAGGAGGTAGGTGATAGATATGGAACATAGATCAGTCACCCAAAAGGTTACACTCTTCCTCTGTGACTGAACTATATCCCCACCTTTCTCCGCGGACGTGTGATTCAGGTGATGCCCGCCAAGGTTTTATAGTTTTTAATCCCCTGTAACATGTGAGGTGTAAACTGTTCTCAATATAGGAGCGAGGAAGAAGGGGTGGTCTGGTTTCCGGGACCAGTGGTATTTGGCAGTTTGCAGAACGGGGCCAGCAATTATGTGGTCGCAGTAACCTGCATAGGTTCCATAACCCATTCTTAGAGGCCAGAAACCATCATTGTGGAGCTCTTAGTGGGTATGAGTCAATTGGTTATATTGCCTCATTAGTCCTACCCGTGAGGAGAGAAGGACAGAATTATTCATGTTGTTAGTGTCGAACTAATTTGCATTTTTCTTACAATACATATTGCTAATGGTATTTCATTTGGTTCACTTAACTATCAATGCCAGAAGGTTTTTTTTGTTTTTAGATGGCGCCTTAATTAAGATTAAACAAGTCAGTTCAAAAAAAAAGTTAACTAGTGCATTTGAAATCGTTTGGTTAGGCTATCACCCAACCTCCTTGCCCAGTCAAATATTTCAAAATTGTTATAAAGACTAAATTATTACTTCATAAAACTTAATCAAGTTTTATATAAAAAAGATTATATAAAGCGGGAAAACATATTTGTTAGATATTGTTATATAAAACATTTCTCCAACCACTTCAATTATTAAAATAACAACTTTAAATCCGCTCCGTATTTTTTAATATTTCAAAACATAAGGCTTTGTTTATATACGTAAGTCACTTGCGCGATACTAAGCATTTTTCCCTTGCTTGATATTGCTTGATCCTGACCTGATCTGTTAAGATAAAAAATGTCTAAATTAACCGAGTATTATTCAGTATCGACGAAAAGGGCTCAATTTGAATAATATCAGTAGAAGCTCTAAAATTTCTATGAAGACTGTTTTAGCAGCTTCTTTGATCCTTTGGAGGTACGAAGTGGACGTCTCTCGAATACGTAACGAACGGCAAAACCTTTGGGAAATGCAGCCTGTTTCATGTTATGCAACGTGATGGTCCTTTATTTTTAATCCAATGCTGATAAATTTAATTTATTCCTGTCTTTTTTTCTGTTCTAATTCAAATTTACAATCAATTGCATAGTTTTTTATTTTAAACGCCTTATTTATAACAACAAAAGTTAATTATAATAAAAATAAGTCAATTTACATTTAACAATGCATAATTGTTTCTACCCCTTAACTCAACTACTTATAACTTTTATATATTCATAATTACTAAATGGTATAAATTATTGCTTTTCTTCACGGATAATGTTATAATGCTATTTTTGACAGAGGATTTTTATTAGATTCTTACTGTCAACTATTTGTAGTACAAATATGAAGTATGTAGAAGGTAGGTAGGATTACTTATCTTTAAAAAAATATTTTAAGGCCTTTTTTGGTGAGTGGCATTAACACCCGCCACATCATTTCAAATGAAAGCTGTTAAAAAACAATAAATCATCGCTTTTACTATTGCTTTAGTTTAATCCATGAAAAATCTCGATCCAGTCCTCCAATTGAATACACTACCTAGGATATTATATAGACTTACTTAAAAAGTCCATAATATCGCTCCGTAAACTGCCTCCGCAGCCCAGTAGCAAGGGCATGTCTTTACCGGAGGTCGTGGGTTCGAATCCTGCGGGAACTCAACAAATTTTTATTGTTGTTTCCTAGTTGGTCAGGAAATGCGGACTGATCACCGGATTGTCTCTAAAGTAAGATGATCCATATGTCAGGTGACGTCTGATTTCTCTCCGTCGGACTATGTCAGTCAAGAAAGAAGGAGTGCATGTGTATGCCCGTACATCTGTGCACTATAATATCTCCTATATTTATTTTACATTTTTAGTCTGTACTCCGACTTATGCAAAAATAATTAGTTACAATTAAGATCTGGAAACCCCGCTTCAGCACTGGCAACAAGACACATGACATCTAGAATCATCTTTCGGAATTTAAATATGTAAATGAACCTAAAATCATTTATTTAATAATGTACAGTAGGTACTCGCATAAACAAAAAAATAATCTCCGCAGTTAACTGATCTCTAATACAGATCGGCCGCCGTAGTCGGAATCAACTAGAAGGACCTTATTATTATTAATATCGTTCTATCCGACCGCCCAGTGAAGGTGCGTGAAACAGCTCACACCATTCAACATCTTCACTGATTTCGTCGTCGTCGTTTTTCATCTAATATCCACCGACCTCCTGCACATTTGCAGACGTCACTCCATCCCGCTGGGGGCCGTCCGACACTGGGATGCCATTATAAAGCTGCCACTCGAGAACTTTTCTTTCCCAACGGTTATCGGTTTTACGAGCTATGGCTGGCTTATTGCCACTTTAGTTTGCTAATTCTGCAGGCTATGCCAGTTACCATCCTTATTCCTACCTCCTACCTACATACAATCGAGCAGGAAATTTTGATTCGATTTGTCACTTTTGAATAATCTTGTGTCCACCATTATACAACATAGTTAAAAAAATTTTTAACAATGGATGTTATTTGATATAAGAAAATAACCATTTATCGGCTGCAAAGACGGAAGTTTTTGGAATAGCGCAGTATGATCATAATTACTTAGAAAAGAGAAAGATAATCGTTAACCGTTTTATGCCTTTGTTAGACCGATTAAATTGTAGGAAATTCTAATTGTTGGCGAAACCAAGCTCTGTAGCTTACGTAGTAAAAACATAGATTATTAACTGATGTGGGGAGGACGTTTAGTATATTTAAGCTATTTTTATAGTATTTTCTAAGTTTGATTGAATTTTTAAATGATAACACAGCCTAGTAATGGAATGCTCGCTCCAGGTTTTGTTTCGTTATTGCATAATATGTTATGCCTTCAAATTGTTTGTAATTTTTTTTAAAAGATAACATAAAAATAGCCCGCTGAATTTTCTTTCACTGCTTCTTCTTCAGTCTAAGGCGTCCTTCTCCGCACCGGTGGTAGCGTGTTTGACAATCAATAAGCTGGTGTAAACTTCTTATATAAAATAAAGATATACGTGTGTGTATGAACTTGAATTGGAATTTGACTTGGGAACAAACATTTTGGACAAAGAAGGACAGCATCGCAGTTATAAACGGCTGTTCTGTAGTGTTATATATTTCATAGGAAACAAAAATTAAACAGAAATAGCTTATTGTCAATTAAAGGAGAATGTTGAAATTGAAAAAATTAAATAATGTATTATTTTTTCTCGGCATTCGTAGATACACATTCACTTCTAGCATCATTTTGTTTTTTAATAAGTTCTTTATTATTACTACAGTCAGCGTATTCAATTTCCGCGCTGTGCTACGTCTTTTTTTTGTAATTACGCAAAGCTTAAATTATTGTTCACATATTTCAGATTCAACTGCTAATTACATGAATTGTCAGAATTACTATATGAAAGCTTTTACTGCTAGTTACATAGTTAATGGAGAGCGTCAGTGTTATCAGTGTAATAGGTATACTTATAAGCAAATATTGAAATAGGCTGATGCATTTCAACCTGAATTCCAAACATTGGGTTAAACAAACTGAAATCAGTTCTGTACATATATACAACATTGCGTTAAATATTGTTTAATATCGATGACTCGGTATTACAACAATTGTCATTGTTATGAATGCCAGTGCTTTACAATACTTGTGACATATTAAATACTTTAACTCGTCTATAGTCATAGGACAGGCATAGTTGTTGTTCGTGTTCAGGCCAAAAACCTGATTAACTAAAACCTAATTATGTGACCAATTAACTTAGCTTAGTAATAAGCAGAGAAATAAAGTGAATTAGTTGCTCATACAAAACTTTATTAATAATAAGAATTACTGCTCTTATGACTTGAGATCAGTCTTACGAAACCACAAAGATTCAAGTTAGATTTAAATTGAGGATATGATTATTCGCGACAAAACCAATCTGATTTTCGTTACTTCTTTTGCTTTTTGTAAAAAGATGTCATCAACGTTGATTTATATCAACTTGTACCTTATGAAGGACCTGGATTAGAATAACTGAAGATCGGAAGCGGTGGCGTGTATTAGGGGAGGCCTTTGTCTAGCAGTGGTCTATTACAGGCTGATAATAATTATGATGACGATGATGACTTTAGGAATATTAAAATATGTTAAAAATTATATGCTTAAGTGATTGTGATTTTATTCATATTAATTTTATATTAATTGAGCCAATAATTGACAAAACTAGTTGCTTTATTTCCAGTGGATTTACAAGAGCTAGATAAATTAAAGGTAAAATTTCAAATTCAAAATTTATAACCGAGTTACTATTTATAACCATGGACCCTAGGATGGGTTTGAAACGTCGGGTATAACATTAATTATTTTGATAATTGTAAAGTAGTTAAAGTCGATAAAATACGTAAAACTATATAATTTATTAGGCTTAATTTGTTTGAAAGCTTACACTCAATTTGCAATTTTATCTTATATTATATTACTACTAATGATTTACTCTTATAATTTAATTACTACTTTCATTGCTACTAAAAAAGAAAAATGTGTTAATAAATATTTTATATGATTCGTTAATAAGATGAAATGTTTGTTCTCAACGAGAGTATACAGAGCTACAGATTCTCTGCGTAAAAGGTAAAATCTATTTTTATTTACAAACGGACGGAGCCCTTTTCGATGAGGAAGAGTAATGGCATCATATTTCATTTTGCTTCCTCCTGATATTTTTTTCCTAACGAGGTAAATTGTGACGCTTTATTTTTACATTGCTTAATGGAAGGTGATTCCATTTTCCTATTTTAGAAAATATGCAGAAATATCCCTGCACACCAAAGCTTTTTGTAGAAGTTTTAGCAAATCGATTGTAGTTTTGTTTCATTCCTTTTATATTTTTTTATATAAAAGTATAAACATAAAGGTAATAACGACGTTAAGTGACGTTAAGAAAAATCCATATAAAATTTGAGGATAATCATAAAGAAAATCACAATGCTCGCTCCACCCTGCCGGATGACTGCGCGGAGACACCCCGTGGTCAGGGTCTCCACCCACCCGCACGCAGCCTCCATTCCTGACTCCGGTCCCTGCCTCGTCAAAGTTCAATCCCTTTACCTTATCGTGATAGCTTTACTGCTGGCCTACGACCGTTACGAATTTTATCCAGAAAATAATTGTTTAAGATTTTTAATAATAACTTTCTAAAATTATTTACTAAGCCCAATAGATGTGAACGAATATAATAATAAAATGAAAGGAATAAAATTAGAATACCATATTTGTATAATATAATTATAATATAATTCAATTTGTAACGTGTTTCTTCACACAAATACGTACAAAAATGAAAACATTAATCAAAAAAAAGTATGAAACAGAAAATTTAACGGAAATACAACCAGACGTTTCAATATTTGTCGAGAACTCTCACTCTCAGAATGCCCTCTTAGATGTCAACTCCAAAAGACACTTCAATAACCTAGGAAAATTTCACTGCCTAACATCTTTAGATTCGGTCAGAATATAAATTTGTTTTAATTCATTATAAAAAGTATTTTATTTATTTTTGCTACAAAAATATGTCTCGTTGTGGAAAGTAGGTGACATGGTGTGTTTCTTAATTAAAGGAAATCTTTCATAACATTACACATTTTACGTCAGTGGTTTTAACTTAAAATTGAACTCCGGGGTCGATATTTTTATAGGGTTATGTATTGGCCATTGTCATAATAAAATGCAAGATCATAGTCGTGAGAATTTCTAAATAAAATTACTAATGACATTTTCGTTATTTAAATTTTACATTTACTTTACTTGAACATAAGGCAAAAATAAAAGTTAACTGTGAAATAAAACAAAACATTAATTTTAATAAATGAAACAATATTTAAAATCTTTAGTTCTTGTATCAACTAAAGATTTTTAAATTTAACTCGTTTCAACACTTGGCAACAAGACGCATGACATTTCAGTCTCACCTGAACGGCGCTGGAAATGATCGAAACGTCGAATGTAAATATTAAAATACCCGGATAAAACGAAAAGTCATTTTATTTAATAATGTATACTATTCACGTATACAAAAGAAATAATTATGAATACGTTTTTGATGTAGAAGCTTTATTTAAACCGAAGGCTTACTTGTATCGATGCCTTAAAGAACTCTATGTTTTTATAACAATTTAAGGACTATTTTGTAAACATTAAGGAAACACCAGACAAGACGTTTAAATACTTGATTTATTGGGTACCATTTGTCAAATAAGATTTACAATTCGATATTTGTAAACTTAAGATCCTTCGATTTTTCAGGTTTTTTACATAGGACTTCCCTAATGCACTCCAATTAGGGTTTAAACACATCATCATCATCAGCCTGTAATAGTCCACTGCTGGAAATAGCCTCCCTAACATACCCCTATCCATTGGGGTTTCGCCGTATCACCACGCTGGTCCAGTGCGGGTTGGTGGTGGAACGACTTTTTCATGCCCATCCGACGCATGGATTATCTTACTTTTAGACAAATGGATGATATTTTTGCTCCCATTGCTAGCTGATTTTCACGACACCATCGTTACACCCAGTACTGGCTATGAAAATTATTTAAGTTAACAGTAAAAATCGTAAGCTATGTGCTGACACATACCAAGTCAAAACTGAAAAGGAAAAATGTTAGTGCATTTTGCTATTTTCCCGTTTTTTTTTTTAAACAGATTTATCTTTTATTTAACGTAACATAAATTTGGATTAAAAGCCAAATTAAATCCTTGTTTACAAAAGCTTTTGATAAGTCCTTTTAATTTGTATATTTATAATTTTACACAAATTTTCTAACACCTCTTTTACACGTCACAGCTTGTTGCGGGATCCAATTGTTTTTCCTTACGTCTTTGAAAATTCGGTAAAGTATAAGGAACCATGCATAACCCTCTAATCATGACACTTGAATTTTGCAATAATACCTAGTTGCCTTGCACTCTCAGTTATATAACGTAAGCATGGTTCCAGACAGTAAGTCGGATGCGAAGTAGTTAAACGCCTCCGACAAGGGTCTAAATGGACTGCGAATTAACAGAACAAATTGAAACCGACCGATGCAATTACCGAACAATCTGTTTGTAATAGAACGTCCCTTTAGTTTTAAGTTTAAATAAGTACATAATTGAAATTCAAAATTACATGTATCACTGATTATATCATAGGCCACGTCAATTATAGCTTGATGTTTTATTTTGACAATTGATTTAATAATTAGCGATTGTGTTAAGATAATATGTTTTTCATACAATAGCCTTTGGCATCGAACCCCTAATTCTTCATCAATCGCAATACAACATAAGTATGTTTTGTTTTTTTTCATCTTGTTACTGGTTTACAGTTATTCACCAGTTATTTGGCTTTTTCAGCGAAAGGAAGCAATTTCACATGTAGAGCCATCATTACGAAACAACAATCACGAAAATTAATGTAACGGGTAATTGGTAATTTAATTGCAACAATAGCGGTTAACCTTTCCACCGTTGTCTATGACTCATTTTGCTGCCTCGCACCGTTGGTTCTCTGTAATGTTATGAGGTCGATAAGTCTTCACAGGTTTTAATTTTTTTTGTTATAATTGATAATGACAACTACTTTCTGGGACTTTAAAATAAATCTATAAACATATAGCTGAAATCATTCATCATCAGCCTTGATAGTCCACTGCTGGAAAGGCCTCCCCTAATACCTTATCCATTAGGGGTTTTTGGACCGTATCCACCACGCTGGTCCAATGCGTTGGTGGGTGGACCGACTTTTACATGCCCATCCGACGGATTCTTTACTTTTTAGACAAATGGTGATCTGAATTGTCCTAACCAACTAGGAAACAACAATGAAATTTGTTGAGTCCTCCAGGATTCGAAACCCACGACCTCCATTCTAAAGCACACGCCTATAACCCTAGGTACGGAGGCAGATAGCTAAAATAACTCTTTTAAAGTAAAATGATCTTTTTTATCTGCAAGTAATCTTGTAATCAATAATAATAGATTTGGATTGAAAATACCGAAAAGTCTGAAGTAAAATTAATAATTTAATAATTATATGTATAAATTTGAGATACAATCCTTAAATTTAAAAAATGTTTATGGTTTGTCGACTGCAAGATATATACGTTTTTGATTAAAATGATCTATACACCAAGAAATAACTCTTGAGAAATATTTTTAGACCTCTTATTAAATGTAAGGTTCGAATAAAAGCAATAAAACGTTCAAAGATTTTCTTATTTCTACATATTCTTCCTTGATTTAAAATTTTAAAATATAAAAATTGTATTGTACTCTATAAGAACTTATCCATCAAGTTACATTAAATATTATAAAGGTAGTAATTTGCGATTGTTCAATGGTTCTAAATTGTTGTATTGATGTGAATCAGTTCATCATCAACATCATCATCACTTGTTTGTACTGCTGGACATAGCCCCCCCGCCTTCTCCATTAGGGTGTTTAATCAAAATCCTATGTTAGATTATGTAATAATTATTTAAATGATGAATAAATACAATGATGAATGATGACAATTTAATGTTCAATAAATATGTTCTCTGTTACTATAATGAAACACGTAGTGAGATTGACTGAGAACTTAGATGTTTATAGATGTCTCTCCAAGCAACTAACAAAATACTGTGTTATTGTATATTATATTCAAGTCACTACAATATTATCACGTTTAATTTATAATTGTAACATTATGTGTTTCTTTCTCCTAAATGAGTTCTACTAATACAACACTTTTTATTTGTTTTAACTCTACCTAAGGCGAAGAAATGTTAAGAAAAATATTGTGGTAGGTAATAAATAAAGTCCAATATATATGGGAAAAGACATTTAAACAAATAATTTAATGAAACCAAGATTGTTTAATAAGAAAAAGAAATTTCTAGTAGTTAACAATGATGCTTTTAAGGGTGTAATATAAATGTCATGAATCACTATTATTTTGTTTAGAATTATTTTAAGAAAGAATTTATATTGTGAAAGAGATGGACGGTAGGTAAGCAATTTTAAAGTTTGCCACATCTTTAAAACTTTGCACACCCTCTCAGACTGAACCGACTTCCACGTTTCTCCACTTTAGAACTCTTGAACTTTAATGGAAAGTGCTGAAGTTTCTTCGAAAACGTGTATTCTTTAAATGTGATTTTCTAAAATAAGTTTACTAATTTATTTGTTAATTTACAGGCTCCAGTTTCAGGCGTTGCTGCTAAAATAAGCTATAATTTTTCCAATATAGAGTTTCAAGAAATATTTAAAGCTCAAAATAACTGCAGAGGTTAAACTTAAATTGCCTTTTTAATAATAATATATAATTTTGAACGTCAGGGCACTTAGTCTTATACCGTGTCTAAATCTAAGGAATGTTACATGAATCGAAAACAGTATATATACGTATACAAGTAGCACGAAAGTTATTAGACATTTTCTATTAAATATTCGAAAACAATACAATAAGCTGGGAAATAGAACAGATTTTTTCAATAATTTGAAAGCAATGAGTAAACTAAGTAAGAGAATGTGAAATATATTAAATCGAAACAAATGAAGTACCTACTACTAAATATGAAATATCTATCATATCTATCTACCTAATAGTATCCTGTTCGAAGTAGATCCGTCGATCGGCGATAAACAGGAGGGGAATCATCACCAGCCGGTGATAGTCCACTGCTGAAATAGGACCCTCTAATACAACCCTAAATCCATTAGGAGTTTTAGATCAGTCCTACCATGCTGGTTCAATGCGGGTTGGTGGGTGGACCGACTCTTTAATACCCATCAGACGCATGAAAAGCCAGAAAATCGGAAGAGACTTATTACGTTGTAGAATATTTATATGCACGATTTATTTTAGGGCTAAAATGTTATTTTGATTAACGATACCGGAAAAGCAACTAAAATAATTTTAAATTTTAACAAACAGAATATTTTACTCTCTTCATATATTCTATGGATCCGCGCTATACTAACAAAATGGGGAAAACGACGTGCATTTTAAAATGGGCACAAAATGCTTTCTATTTTGAATATTAAGGAAGCGTACTAAAATTTTGTTGGCTTGAATAAATTGAGTAACAGTTCATTTGGTTCAACTTTTATGAAAATTTTTGAAGATTCGTGACAATATTGCAATTATTTTTCTTATTATTAAATTTGTTTTGTTATTGTCTTTACTTTTGTAGGTCGATTCTGTTTGTGACTTTCTTATTAAAAATAAATTGGTTTATTTTCTTGTCTTAAATTATTATCACCGTAACTACCACCAGCCACCTAAATTAAATAGCCCTCTTAATACTTCCAATAGATTGCGCAATGGACTGCATACTTTAACTGTATATATTTTTTTATTTTGATGTAGTTTATTCTTGATAATTAATGGCGTTTTGCGGATTTTATCACGTTCCTACTTTTTAATTACTTTACAATTATCTAAAATTATACTCGACGTAAAACGTAGTGTAGGGCACCGCGCGGCAAGATGGATTGACGATATTCGCAAAGTGATCGGTGTGGGCTGGATAAGAATAGCCGAAGATCGGAAGCAGTGGCGTGCATTAGGGGAGGCCTATGTCCAGCAGTGGACTGACACAAGCTGATGGTGATGATGATGACACCCGACGTTTCAAACCCTTGCCATGGTCTATGGTCACGGTACCGATGTTTTCATGTAAGCAACAGAAAGTATTAATTTATTCTCTGTATTTATTCATTCTTTTTCCGTAACTTAATATTTTTTTATTTTGTCAAACACACAATTCTTGCCTTCACCCTGACGTAATATGTATTTTATTTTCCTCAATTACATAATCTGGCAAAATAACAATTTCCCGCTGTGCCACCGAGGATTTCCACTCAATGTCAGTTGACACATTTGTATAAAAATAGCATTGTTTAATGGAAATTGGCACAAGATTTGTGTTGGCAGCACAAATTATACGTATTAAGTTGTATACCTCTTACTCATTGATATTTTACCGTCTACTTATTTGTAATGTGAAATTCATTCATCATACATTTAAAATTATACGCACGATACATGAAATATTTTCAAGGTGATAGGGGTCTTTCCTACAAGGGAACGTCCGGGATAGTACCAACACGGTGCCTATTTTTGACGCAAATCAGTAGTGTCTAAAAATACTCTCCTGTCTATTTAGCACGCACTAAGCTGTAATTACTGGATAAACATAAATGACATAACATCTTATGTCTCAGTGCAGTCAGAGAAGATTTCATGTAGCAGGGCGTATCTCTTTTCACTGAGTGGACGTTTCACTGAGTCCGACGTTTAACAGCTTTAACCAATAAAAAATAATAAAAACTAAAGTCCTGAGTAATATCCATGTAATTGGGGCGAGTAGAAGAGTCCATGTCCAAGCGCCTCATATTAGTAAAAACCGAAGACTCGGGAGGGGGCTGCTACGCTGGATTTAAAATTGAATTAAATAGTAATAAATATTTTTGGTAGTTGTATCAAGCAAGGTAAAAATTTTGTTGCACCGGCCTTTATCATAAATGTTACGGAAATTATGATGACCCAAAACATCGTTACGTATTAAATTAAAATAAGTTTTGGGCTTTGAGATTGTATAATTTTACAACTGGTTAGAATGCTAGAACTTCGCTAGTAAAGAACCGGAAGGAAACTGTATGTATATTAGTATTCGCATCTATATTTAAATGTAATGTTTGTATTATGCTAAATAGCTTCCTCCATTTCGTTACCGTTTAAACTGTCACTCTATTAATGTAACATAATGATTTTATTGTACAAATCTATATAATTAAACGAGAAGTAAAGCTCTTTTAACTCAATGCTAAAATAACACTATATTTTAAAGTGTAGCTGCAAAGTGTTTAAAATATTCTATATAACTTGTAATATATAGACTTAAGATATCTAAAGTAGTTTAATATATTTCAGCTATTTCCATAGTATTATGTCTTATGGAATTCTAATGTGGGAAATGCGGCAGATACTAATAAGATCTCTGTTCTTCAAAAACGTGCAATTCGTGCAGTCTATAACCTGGGCCTCAAAGAATAATTAAGAAAGTTGTTCACAGAAATAAAAATAATGACTGTTATTTCTCAATATATATTTGAAAATTTAATGTAAGTGCAAAAAATAGATAGTTTCTAAGACATTGTGATGCACATGACATAGATACAAGGAACAAGCAGAATTTAATTCTTCCAGCAACTAGACTGCGAAGAATAAAAAGTATTTTATGGGACAATGTATACGTTTTACAACATAATCCCAGTAAACGTTCAGAATTTAACTATTAATAAGTTTAAAAGGTAGTCCAAGGAAATTATGTGTAAAAGGTTATCTACGATACTAATTAATTTTAAACGATAACTCAGCCTGACACTGGAGTACTGCTCCAGGTCTTGTTTCAAAATTGCATATATATGTTATGTCTTCAAATTGTTTTGTTATTTTAAAAGATGATCAAAAATAGCCCGCTTAGTTTCTTTCGCCGGTTCATCTCAGGTCTGAGGCGGCCTTTTCTGAACCGGTGGTAGTGTGTTTGACAATCAATAAGCAAGTGGAAACTTCTATATTAAGTAAAGTTATTTGAATTTGAATTTAAAAAGATATTATAATATTCACCGTAGCATTATTCTTATTTCAGTCTCATAATTTAAAAACAAATAAAAATTTTGCTTTTCAAATAGCTTTTAAGGAATGTTAAGTTTCTTTTTTGCTATATTATCTTATGGAAAATTACTGAAGCACCGCTTTAGTAAATCCTTTGCTTACAGTAATTCTTAGAACAAAACATTTCGGGACCTATTTTCTTAATAATTTCCACGAAGTTTGTATCGTTCTAGAGGTTCACCAACCAGATTACGATATCTAAAGCTATTAAATAAAAAGCTGAATTTAGTAATTATATTTATTATCTTACGTGCAATAATGAACTCTCAAACCTCTAACGAATCCTGCTTTTGGGTCGATGATCTTTTTAAAGAGAAACAATCCACCCTTTGCCGGATTTGACAGGCTGGAGAAGAAAATATGTACAAATTATGGTAGTCGCCGTCGGAGGACCCAAAAACTCAAAATTATTGGATATAAATTTAATTAAGATAAAATATGAAAAATTACACTTAATCTTATGAACTTTGCCTAGTCTGACTCTTTCGATGCAAGAAATGGAACTGACCGAGGTACATTGAAATTATCGTAATGAAGCTAATTCAACACGATGGAAACTTCCCAGTAGTGCATGCTCGGATGGCAGCGCTTTGGGTTCGTCGAAACTGTTCCCGTTGATGAAGCTATATTTGCCGTGTCGACTCGTTGACTCCAGCATATTTGTACCGTGAATCGATGTTGCAATGAATAGATGACGCTGCATAGTTGCAATTTACAGGGCTTGTACATATAATACCTCCTCTTGAGCAAACAGCAACTACTTGAGACTTGAGATGAGGAAGTATTGCTGTCTTATATGGTCCAGGTTTTGCAGGTGAATAGACGTCCTCTCGGGCTGGCACCAGAGGGTTTTAGAGCATCGCAAATCCCACAATGCCTTAGTGTTGCTGCGATCAGATGATGATGAGTAAGTTTCATGGACACAATAATATACAATGGTATCAGTCGTATGAGTATAGGAAATTGACGAGATATGTTCGACTGTAGAGCCTGGTTGCACCTAGAATATGATGTTGAGTTTCCTGCAACCTTGAGATCAATTGATTTAGTGAACGATGAGAAGATGGCTAACGTAGCTCGTGTGTCATCTGGCGTATTCTCATGATCTTTGTAAAGGTTCCTTCAACTTGTTCGTTGCTCGTTGATGATGGTAATCGCACGTATGTGACAGTTAGGCCGGATGGTGACCAGGTAGGTGACACGATGACGTTGTTGTAGTCCTCACGTGAGCATTGTACAGCATCTTCGTGCATATTAGGAATGATATGACGAAATGCTTCTGATCGAGTCTCCTCCAAGGCGATCCCTTGATAGAGTTACGGTGGTCATCTCGCAGCTTCCGCCAAAAGATTGGTTAATTATGAGCAGTGGTACAGTCCGCTTGATGCCGAAGTTGATGGTCCATCTTATCTCCGCAGAGGTACCAGTTACCGTACTTCGCATTCAGCCTCCATCGTACACATAACCATCCCTGTTTGTTGCTATCAATGGTATAGAGGATGAGGGCCTGCCAGTATTTATTGGGAGCGACGGACAGTTTATATAAGTCGAACGTGCCATGGGGAAAATATAGGTATTTTAAAATTATAACTATTCTGTCTCCTGAAAAATAATACCCTGGCTTAATTATTTCGTAATATTCTCTTAGTTCAAAGTCTAACATATGTTGCTTTTATATATTGATTCTAATTTCTTAACCATGTAACCTAAAACCTCAATACTTATAATAGAATGATGTGCTTGATATGAATAAACGCTAAAATATTCTCTATTCTTGTTAATCTCGGCTAATATATCATCTACATTTTCTGTAATTATACTTTAGCTGTTGAGCAAACCTCATGTATTTTATAAGACTTGAACTCCCTGTTGAGCTTGGATTTAGGATGAGCTGCAAGGTTACATTAATTTTGGATTGATTTTCTACTAATTTAGTTATAATTTTCGAATGCTGAGCCATCCATTCGGTGTTTAGACTTACGCGTGAATTTACTTGATCGGCAATTTTATTGTCATTATTCTGAAGAATTTGATAGCATTGTCATATCGTACTGCATCTGAATAATCCAGGTTGCCCGTGATAGTCTTAACTAATGAGCCTAAACCATCAATCGAGACCTCTTTTGTTCGCATTGGTTCTAATGTTTTTAAATGAGTATAAACTTTATTTAATTTAGATTATATAAAATATTCTATTTGGAGTTCATATAGCATGACGTATGATTATGACAACTGACTTTTGAAATCCGATAATTGAATTTGCAACATGTAGCTTTATCGCGTATCTTTAAGTTCAATATACTGTAAAATGCGACTGAGTAGCCTGGTTGCTCCAGTCGAAAAGGAAGTATCCCGGCCATCGTCGAAACTCCCAGCGTTATCCCTTACTTGATATCCAGAGCCGTTATCGAATGAGCAATCAGGACCAGTAGCACCCTGCAACAATTGGGCACTTTTAGGGACCTGCTTTTAATCGATTTTCGCCACGGGGCCACGTTTTTTGGATGTATAAATATGGCGGTCAGATTCGCAAGAACTTTATCCTGACTATATCGCGGCGCCAATTTTTGACAGGTTTGCCAAAGGATTGCTGATAAAGACGCGCTGATCAGGTTGGTATTCGATTCTCGGGTTCGCGGTCCTTATTTAAATTTTCTATGATATTAGTGCGATTATGTAACGATGACTCATTAATAGTATTGTATATAATTTTCATACTATCTCAGTGATTTTGCATGTATTGTTGCATTAAATGCTTAGACATATCAATATCAAAGGATCGCGCGGATCAAAGTGGCATGGTTATTATATCGAACGGTCACACTTGGTAAACGACTGATCGAACTATTGTAAGCTAAGATTCCGTATGGGACCTAGATTGGAAATATCTTGATCTTTTGTGAGTTAATTTTAGGATACAAGATGTTCCAGCAATCTAGAGTGAAACCTCTCTACGATCCCGTTATCGTTTGGACTATGTGGCAAAGTTTTATGATGGTTTATTTTATGCAGAGTTACGAATTCGCTAAACAACTGGTCTCGTAAATTCAGTGCCGTTATCTGATACTATTGTTAGCGGTAAACCGTGATGCGTACAAAATTCAAATAAGGCTTGCAAGGTGCTGATTGCTGTACTGTCGCGAATGTGATGTCTTGAGCATACTTAGAGAATACGTCGACAATAGTTAAATATTTCTTGTTTTGAATTGAAAGCAGATCCAGTGAACAATTTCGAATGGTTTCGTAGCCGGGGAACTATGTTGAACTGTTGTCTAATGGGATTACGGTCTATTTTCGTTGACCGCACACCGTCAGCCAACTATTAATAAATTTTGTGATATCGTCCTTCATCTTAGGCCAATAATATCGACGGGATAACGCGAGATGACATTTCGTTTATTCCAGTGGTGGTTGGTTTACTCACCTCATGGTAATGCTTTATTATTTCTTGTTGCCTGAGGTATTTTTATATTTTCCACTTCGAATTTTGATAACACCTAAATTCATAGCGGAGTTTTTAAACTTATTTTGAATAATAGGTATGATATCGCAAAATGCAGCGGTGGATTAATAAGCAACGCGGTTTTTACTTTTGGATTGATATATTCTTTAATTACATCTACTACATCTGATTCTTAGTTGGACTTGGACACCTGTATGGATGTCCTAGTATGCGTATCGAAGGGTTTAGGCCGTCGGTCGCTTTTGATATCGCTGACAACTGTAATACATATTCTGCCTATGAAATTTATTTAATGGTTCGGCAACGATTGGGACTTCTAAATTGATTTTCTAAACTGGTATGAGCTGAGGCTGTAGACGAATTTTCCTCCAGAAGGTGGCATTCTGACGGGTTTGCTAACAACTGAACTGATTTCTTCGTTATTAATTTGGATGCGAGACAAAGCGTCTGCATTACAACTACTACCTTTTTATATACTACAGAGAAATCGTTCGAGAGTTTAAGTTTCCAACGAGTTAAACGAGAGTTAGGCTCTTTAGATTCATAACCCACTGGAGTGGTTTATGGTCCGTTACGATTTTAAATTTCGTCCAAATAACTAAGGTCGGAAATATTTAGTGCCCATACGATAGCAAGAAGTTCCGTTCCAAGAGTATGTTTAAAGTACGCGACGCGTAGCATACGGGCTTATCCGCACCTAGAGGCCTTTGTAGATAATACTGCGCCTATTGCTATGTTAGACGCGTCAGTTGTAGTGATGAAATCTTAGAAAAATCTGCATTGAAAGAATCGGGTCATTAATTAGGAGCTGCTTGCATTTTTCAAAACAACTTGTATACTCGGCGTTAGATTAGATTTTCACCTTTCTTTAAACATTGCGTTAAGGGTTTGCAACGTGCGCAAATCAGGAATAAATTTTCTATAATCAACCTACTAAACTGAGAAACTGTTTTATTTCTTTGGGTGTAATGAGTAGCTGGATACTTTTGAATTGCTGAAATCTTATCCGGTTAGGTTTGATACCATCTTTACTAATTATATGTCCAAGATAGGTTGCCTCAAGTTTCAGAAATTCAGACTTATCCATTTGTATCTTAAAGTTTGAATTCTTAGCTTTTGGAACACCTTCTCCAGGCTGACCATATGTTCCTGAAGAGAAGTACTGAAAACTACAATATCATCTAAATAAACTAGACAAATAGAGTTTTGTAGGTCTTTGAGAACATTGTCCATTACGCGCTGAAAGGTGAACGGAGAGTTTTTAATCCCATTGGCATGCGTAAAATTCGTAGTGACCATTCTCGACATTGAATGCTGTCTTGGGTATGTCGTCGGATTCATCTCAACCTGATAGAACCCTGCTAGCTAGGGTCCAAAGTCAAAAATACTGACAGTTACCAGTTTATCTAGGACGTCGTTTATGTTAGGTATCGGATACTTATCGTCATAAGTTTTCTCGTTTAGTTTGCGGAAATCTATGACGACACGCCATTTAGTTTTACCGGATGCGTCGGATTTTTTGGAACCACCCATATGGTGAGCTCCACGCGGATTCCGATGGTCGGATAATGCCTTGATTCAGCATCTTGCTTATCTGGTCCCTAACTTCTCTCTATGTATATACGGGTACCGATAACTTTTGTGTATACCGGTATCTCATCAGCTTGTCTTAATGCTATGCTTAATTTTGTTAGTGAAGGTTAATCTTCACCATCGATGTAGAATACATCAGCATAATTTGCACATAACCGTCAGTTAGCGCGCCCTCTACGTTCAAATGATCCGTGCGTAAGCGAGATAGGACATCGGCCGCGCGACGAGTCTGACGTGATTTGAGAACATTGAACGTTGTTAGGACCTGGCTTGAATTGGTTGGTCTAGGAGAATATTAAATCGTGCTGCGTCGGGTTAGTAATTTCAAAAATCCGCGATTATTGCATACGGTGGTCAGACACTCCTTATAATACAATTAGAAATAGTTTGTTCGTTAATTAAACATTCACCGTCATGTAAATTTATCGGAATTCTAACTATTTTAGATGAGTTGGCTGATAATTTTCGTACCAATTCACGTGTGAATGAATTATACATGTAAATAGAATCGGTCGAGTTACGTGTGATAAGCACTTTGTCCTTTAAGTCGATTTAGCTTCAAATTTTTCAAATAAATCCAACCCGATAAGGCCGTCGAAATAATTATAGAAATTTATAAATATATAATTTTATGTCGTCCGTTTCATTGAACTCTGAGAAACAAGGAATATAATAGAATAATTATTCCTTGAGGTGGCATGAACATTGGTTACTTGAACGGGTCAAAGTTAAGCTGGCAAATTCGAATAGAACATTTCGATAGCACCAGGGCAGATCAAAGGTTTGCGCCTGTATCTATAAGTAAGTTTTAACGGTGGATCCAAAATTTGATGTATGGAAGCTGTCTCTGAGTTTGCAAATTCAATTTATTTAAGTTGTTCGAATTAGTACGATCTCCGAAAATTCTGCCCTCTCCCTGAACTCACTAGAGGGCTGAGGTCTCACTCGAGTTACCTGAAGGGCACCGTCAATCACGTCATAACCTGGGCTCGATATAATTACTGGAGGTTGCACTATCATAAAAATCACTTCCTGTGGGATAAACATTGTAAGGATCAACAAATAATAACCATAATGGGGTCTATATAATAATCAGGGTAATAGAAATCACTATAGTTATCAACTTCATTAATATTCATTTTTCGTTTTAAAATAGTTAGAAGGCGGGGATTGCCATATTTGTGCCAATCATGACCGGTGGTTGGTTACCCGCAGGCCTTTCTCGGGTAACGTAGTGGCTTACACCACCATAGGCTTAGGGCCTTGATTTTGGTATTAGTTAGGCGGTGCGCACGGAACATCTGTTGCGTGCGTGAGGACATATTATTGGTCAGATGGCAGAGGCTGCTGAAATTAGGCTTCCACGTCTGTTGAGGGGTGCTCAATTGGGTAATTGTGGTGGTCGAGCAATCGAATTGAATGGTTTAAATGGGTAAGATATTAGAACTATTGGCACTTGTTGGGTAATTGAAAACCTTAGGACTTCTTTCCGAAATTGAATCATTACGGTTTTGTAAGCTACATAACATTCAATTCCTCTGCACGAACTCTAAGGCTTTTTCAGTACTCATCTGGACGCATAATCTGATACGAGAGCCCAAGGGCTCTTTTAAACCCCGCACAAATGCCTCGCATTGTTAACTTTTATACAGTACGTTTAGCTTTAATAGTGGTATCGACACTCGTAGGCTGACGTATGTCATAATGGTACTGAATAAATTTAAACATTTATCGTAAAATTCTTGCGGCGAACTATTCCCTGCGTAGCCAAATATAAGGTCGTTATATAAAGCGGTCTCATCTCTGGTCCGAAAAATTATTAATTAGGAGTATTCTTATGCTATCCCAACTTTCAGAAATGCCATTTGAGTTAATTATCCGTGCAGTGACCCGGTAATTTTATTGGCTATACCGTTTACCAGGCATAACTAAGCTTAGCTCGTTGCCGGGATTTGCACCCTAAATATTCCGCTACTATTTGGTCACATAAGTGGATAAATCTAGGTAATATATGCGGGTTCCCGTCAAAATCGGGTACCAGGCGTAGGGCTTTAAAATTCATGTCTAATCGGCCATTCCTGAGGGACTGATCTAATATCGAGTCTAACGAGGAATCTACGGTCTTATCTAAATCTACTCTAATATTTCTATAGCTATCCAAGTTGAGCTCATGAGCAATTTGTACGTGCAGGCCTTTAGGGTAGTGTACTTAGGATGAAAAATCTTGGAAACCAAAAAGGACACTTATAAGGATATTGAGAGCAACACACAAGGATAATCTTAAGTGTACTCACATGGATTTCATTCTGGTTCTTCGGGATCGATTTTCGGATTTTTCCTCCAGCACGGGACTCCAGGTTCCAGGATACCAGGCGCGTCGAGTGTCTATTCTAGATCCCTAGTTACCCTAGGTATCCTACCGACTGCGCCAATTATGGTAGTCGCCGTCGGAGGACCCAAAAACTCAAAATTATTGGATATAAATTTAATTAAGATAAAATATGAAAATTACAATTTAACTTAGTGCTAAAGCTAAGCTAGTCTGACTCTTTCGATGCGAGAAATGGAATGACCGAGGACATTGAAATTATCGTAATGAAGCAATTCAACACGATGGAAACTTCCCAGTAAAGTGCAGCGTCGGATGGCAGCGGCCTCCTTTGGTTCGTCGAAACCGTTCCCTGTTGATGAAGCATATTTGCCTCTGTGTCGACTCGTTTGACGCAGCATATTTGTACCGTGTGAATCGATGTTGCAATGAATAGATGACGCTGCATAGTTGCAATTTGCTAAGGGCTTGTACTATAACATACACATAAACAAATAAAGATAATAATATGTACAAAATTAAATAATGTAAATACATTGCTGTGTAGTTACAGACCATTTATTAGCTTCAGCTTACTTCTGTTTGTGCAGGTGTTCTCGTACTTTTCGTTTGAAGTCAACACGAGTTTTAGCCATCCCGATTCTCAGAGATAGCTTATTCTACAAGTGAACAGATTGGATTTTAAATGAAGAATGCGTGTAGTCAGAACGGCGAAGATAACACTGAAGAAGACGATTATGTGCAGTACGAAGATTCTTGTTACTGACTTCACAGAGATACTTAAAGTGCGACGATATGTACGATGGGGTGAAAGGAAAGTCCAGAAAAGTAAAAGAGATCATAGTACATTTCGAATCAGTTACTTGGTGTATCTATATCTTTGGGGTAAAAGTAAGAAAAACAGATAATAAATGGATATTAATAGTTATGGGATGCCTCCGAATCCTACAGGTATGAACTTCGGCTTCGTTTTTTTTGAGAACTTTCTTGTTATTTTTTTTTAATTATATATCATAATCAATTTCAGCTTTTGAATTCCTTATTTGTCTTGAAGAAAACTCCGACAATTCAAAATGAGTAAAAGTTTAATCAAGACTATAATTAAGATTCTTAAGGATCACACCGTTATGAATCTTTACTATAGTTTAATAAATGATTTTTATGTCGAATACTTTGATTATTTTTTTAGTAATGTTACGTAACTCAAAGTTCTGTTTTTTATTGCTACGCAGACAGACGAGCAGTCAGGCCACCTGATGGAAAGTGGTCACCGACGCCCATAGACATTGGCACATACAAATTCAAATTATCTTTATTTGCTAAAATACGGTAAATTCAGATCTTAAACACACATTTAGTTCATACGCATTTCACCACATTGGCATGCAAATCATTTATAACTTAAAAATATTTAACATCAATTTAAATAAAAATCGAAAGAATTGTTACACGCATTTTCAACTGAATGTCAGATATAAATTAATTACGAAATATTGACTAACATATCATAAGTTATAGTACATTGATAATAATAAAAAAAAATATAAAGTTTAACAAAGCTAACAAAACAACATAAAATATACAATATAAAATAAAAAAGTCAACAAAATTGTCCAGATATTAACGAGATGTCTGGTTGTGTTTACAGGCAAAGTATTCCTCTAAGGAATAAAAACATTCGTTTTTTAACCACATTATTAACTTCTTTTTAAATAGTGTTGTAGTCATTTTTTCATGTCAGATGGCAGATTGTTATAAACTTTAACAGCCATATCTATATCTTTGTCGTATCATGTATCTATATCTTGTTGGGGTAAAAGTAAGTGAAAAACAGATAATAAATAGATATTAATTGTTTGGTTGCCTCCGAATCCTACAGGTATAACCTACGCGCTGCCTACCGTGAGACATAGGATCTTAAGTCTCGTTTACCCAGTAATTACGCTGGCTACGGTACCCTTCAAACCAGAACACAGTAGTGTTTTCACACTGCCCTTTGCGGTAGAAATAGGCACCGTGGTGGTACTCACCCAGACGGTCCCTTGTAAAAGGGGACCTACCACATGGTAATATTGTTTTAGCTTCAAAAATATATTTAAATTTTTAATGTGACGTTCTGGTTGATCTTATATGTCGAAACAATTAGTTGTTGATGGTTGTGTCCTTACACATCTTCCTTTTCGATGATCTGCTTATTACTTAAACAGCTACAATGTTCACAATTAGTATTGAAAGGTCTTGGACGCTTAAGTCAAGATGTAAATAATAAATGTAGTATGCAACGCGTTAATGCAATGATTGTTTTGCGCACTGCTGCATAATATATTTAAATAATAACACATCATTCAAAGAATATTTAATTAAAATCTAACAGAACCACGAAAACTCATTAATACGTCACAATGTACCCGGATTTCAAACGGATCGCAAAAGCAAACGCTCCGTGATAGAGTTCTTGTCCCATAAGCCATGATTTATGTGTCGCCTGCGTCTCTATAATGTATAATAACAACAAAAGGATAGTATCTATGGGGAATATTTATGTGTGGAATATAATGCCCTTACTTATTTCATGACAAGTTTTGTATTGTATTAGTTATGCGTGTTATGTAGCTTACTACATCGGTTGACGTTACGTTTTCTTACTCTTATACTTTTTGTTTATAGTAAAAAAAATGTAAAAAATATTGTTATGCTAGCGCTTAATACTGTCTGGCCACAGTCGCTATTGAACTTAATGCCTTTCATGCCGAGTACTAAAGTGGCAACAGCACGCCTCTACGAGCTTACGTATAATATAACTCTTTCTACTGAGATTTTATCGAGAGTGTGCTGCTTGGTATCAAGTTAAATTAGAAAGTTTTGGTATATTAAAATAAAACAAAACTATGATGTATTTATTTTTAATAATAAACGTATGATTAGGTCTTTTGTGCAAACGAAATTTATGTTTGGACCTTAATTTGGTAAAATTTTACGATTGAGCGGACACTTTTAAGCATACAATTTTTAAAGCTCTATTTATTCTTTACTTATTTTATATACAAACATTAAAAGCTGCTTGTGAAATGCTAAATGTATTATAACTTCAGAGTTATTACAAGTATAGATATGAAAAGGTTCAATCTGTATTATCAGACTCATCACTTTCATTGCAACTCCAATTCAAAGGTAATAAAGAAATACTATTGGCATTGAGCCGTTTTACCATTTATGAAGTCTAAAATACATTATTACGGTAAATTTACAAAAACAGCGATAATATTATTGTTGTTTCGTTAAAATGTTTACAATAATCGTACAGGGATCAACATTTTAACGCATATATGACCTATAGTCAATTTTACAATATTAATCTTAACTCTTTATTAAATTATTACATACATGCTCTCAAAATAAATCATAAGTTTCTTACGAAACATTTTTTGTGTGTTTTAGAAACTCAACAACGACAAATATTCCGAAACTCCAAAGAGATGTAAGTTTTCAAGTCCAACTGAATCTGTTTAAATCGCAGCCACCGAGATACTACACGAAATTCATTATATTTCTGTTAATTTAAATTAAAAAAGTAAACATGTATTCAAATTAACCTAGTTTTACTGACTTTTGTCTTTGTGTTCATTACCTTTTATTTTGTAAAATATCTTATTTAATTAAGATGATTGTTGTCTTAAAGTATATTTTAATCTTAGTAGGTAAGTACGTAAAATATATTAGTAGTAGACATTTGATATGATGTATATTTGTTTGTATCTTTTATTGTACAAGTCTACTCAATTAAATGTTTTATAACGTGACATTAGCAATGTCTCTTTAATTTTAAAATTGCTGATGAAAGATGCAACAATAAAGGCGCTTCTAAGTTTATTTTCCTAAACTTTTTC
>JAGSMT010000750.1:0-15439 GCA_029286875.1 Lamproptera curius | reverse complement strand
AACAAATCGCATGTTTGAGTAGACATGTACCGCGATAACGCAGTTTTTAAAATCCTGGGATTGATTACATTGAGGAATATATTTAAACAAATATATGAATCTTGATCACAAGAAGTCGCTAAGTACGTGTTGATAATTTACCGAAAACACAAGTAAGAACCGTCAATGCATACCGTTGTATGGGCTTATACGGAGCGCATATTTAAATAGCAGAAACGACCGTAATCGAAACAAATCGGCATTTTTGAGTAGATAGTGTACCGCGATAACACAATAGTTTAAATCCCGATATCCGTTATGATCGATTACATCGAGGAGTATATTTAAACAACAGATATGAATCTTGATCAAAAGAAATCGGCATGTAAATGTTGATAATTTACCGAAAGAACACAAGTATTGAACGTCAATGCATACCGTTGTATGGGCTTATACGGAGCCTATATTTAAATAGCAGAAACGACTCGTAATCGAAACAAATCGGCATGTTTGAGTAGAATGTACCGCGATAACACAATAGTTTAAACCTGGGATATCCATTTATGATCGATTACATCGAGGAATATATTTAAACAAAGATATGAATCTTGGATCAAAAGAAATGCTGTACATGTTGATAATTTACAGCAAGAACACAAGTATTGAACCGTCAATGCATACCGTTATATAGGCTTATACAGAGCGCTATATTTAATTAGCAGAAATGTCTCGTAATCGAAACAAATCGGCTTGTTTGAGTAGACAGTTACCGCGATAACGCAGTTTTAAATCCTGAATGTCCATTTATGAACGATTATATCTAGGGATATTTTAAACAACAGATATGAATCTTGATCAAAAGAAAGCGGCAAGTATAGGTTGATAATTTACCGCAAGAACACAAATATTGAACCGTCAATGCATACCGTTATATGGGCTTATACGGAGCGCTATATTTAAATAGCAGAAATGACTCGTAATCGAAACTAATCGGCATGTTTGAGTAGACAATGTACCGCGATAATTCAATAATGAAAATCCTGGGATGTCCATTTATGAACGATTATATCGGGGGATATATTTTAACAACAGATACGAATCTTGATCAAAAGAAATCGGCAAGTATAGGTTGATAATTTACCGCAAGAACACAAGTAATGAACCGTCAATGCATACCGTTATATGGGCTTATACGGAGCGCTATATTTAAATAGCAGAAAATGACTCGTAATCGAAACATATCGGCATGTTTGAGTAGACAGAACCGCGATTACACAAAAGTTTAAACCTGGATATCCATTTATGATCGATTACATCGAGGAATATATTTAACAACAGATACGAATCTTGATTAAAGAAATCGGCATGTAAATGTTGATAATTTACCAAAAAACAAGTATTGAACCGTCAATGCTACCGTTGTATGGGCTTATACGGAGCGCTATATTTAAATAGCAGAAACGACCTAATCGAAACAAATCGGCCAGTTTGATAGACAGTCTATCATGGATAACGCAGTTTTTAAAATCATGGATGTCCATTTATGATTGATTATATCAAGGGATATATTTAAACAACAGATATGAATCTTAATTAAAAGAAATCGGCAAGTTACAGCTGATAATTTACCGAAAGAACACAAGTATTGAAACGTCAATGCATACCGTTATAGGGCTTTACGGAAGCGCTATATTTAAATAGCAGAAATGACTGTAATCGAAACCAAATCGGCATGTTTGAGTGACAATGTACCGCGATAACGCAATTTTAAAACTTGGATGTCCATTTATGAACGATTATATGAGGGATATATTTAAACAACAATATGAATCTTGATCAAAAGAATCGCCAAGTACATGTTGATAATTACCGAAAAACACAAGTAATTGAACCGTCAAGGGCCAAAACAGTTTATGGGTTTATACGAGCGCCTATTTAAATAGCAGAAATCGACGTAACGGAAACAAATGGAATTTGAAACACAGACGGATAACCACATTATTAAAATCCTGGATGTCCAATGAACGATTATATTGGAGGATATTTAAAACAGAATGAAAATCGAACAAAAGAATTTGAAGTACAGGTTAATAAACGCAGCAAAATTGGGAATGTCCAATTATGAAATGGGTAATACGAGGGTATATTTAAAACAAACAATTGAATCGAAAAAATCGCAATGTTTGATACATACCGGAAACCAAGTTAAACTTCATGATGTCATTTATGGCTTATACGAGGTAATTTAAAAACAGAATGATCGGATCAAAAATCGGCATGTTTGAAAAAACCAAAAAACAAATATTTAAATCCTGGGATAAAAGATATTACATAGGAAATATTTAAAAAAGAAAACTTTGATCAAAAAAACGGTAAAGATAATTTACCGAAAAACCTATTAACCGTCAATTTAAATTTGTTATACGGAGGTATATTTAAAAGGAAAACTTTAAATCAAAAAACGGAAAGGTTTGATAAATACCGAAAGAAAAACTTGGGAGTCATTTAAGATGTTACGAGGTATATTTAAACAACAGAATGAACTGATCAAAAAAACCAATACTTTGAAATTTTAAAGGAAGATTGGAACCGTAATGCACCTTTTATGGGTTATACGAAGCGCTATTTTAAATAAGAAATGACGTAATCAAACAAACGGTAATTTGAGTGACAGTAAACCCAAATAACCAATTATTAAAACCTGGATGTCCATTTATGAAATTTTATATTGGGAAATTTAACAACAGATATGAATCTAAAAAGAAATTCAATACAAGTTGATTAATTACCCAAAACAAAGTATTAACGTCAAGTTACGTTATAGGGCTTATAGAAGCCTATATTTAAAAAAGAAATGATGAACGAAAAATCCATTTTGAGGACAGTTAAAGGATAACGAATTTTAAATCCTGGGATGTCCATTTATGAGATTATAGAGGAAATTATTTAAAAAAAATGAATCTTTATCAAAAGAAACCCGGCAAGTACGGTTAATAATTTACCAAAGAACACAGATTGAACCGTCAAGCAAGTTTTATGGGTTTATACGGGAGCGCTATAATTAAAAGAAATGACTGTAATCGAAACAAATCGGCATGTTTGAGTGAAATGTACCGCGAAACCAATAATAAACTTGGGATGTCCATTTTGACGATTTTATGGGATTATTTAAACAACAGATATGAATCTTTAATCAAAAGAAATGGGTAAGGTTGATTTAATTTGAAAACACAAGATTGAACCGTCAACAAACCGGTATGGTTATAGAAGCGCTTATTTAAATAGGAAAGACTGAATCGAAAAAATTCCATGGTTGATGGCAATTACCGCAAAACGCATTTTAAAACCTTGGGATGTCCATTTAAAACGATTATTCGAGGATTTTATTTAAACAACAGATATGAATCTTGATCAAAAAAACGCAAGTTGTTGATTAATTACCAAAAAACAAGTATTGACCGTCAAAGATACAGTTTAGGGCTAATGAAACTTTTTAAATAGAAAAATGACCGAATCGAAAAACGGTGTTTAAAGAAGGTACCCGGACAACGCAGTTTTTAAAACTTGATGTCCATTTATAAACGATTTAATCGAGGATATATTTAAACAACAGATAGAATCTTGATCAAAAGGAGTCAGCAAAACATGTTGATAATTTAGAAAGAACACAAATATTGAACCGTCAATGCTACCGTTGTATCGGTTTAAACGCTATATTTAAATAGCAAAAACGACCGTAATCGAAACCAATCCTTTTGAGGCAGGTTAAGGAAACGCAATTATTAAAACCTAGATGTCCATTTATGATCGATTATATCGAAGGATATATTTAAAAAAGATATGAATCTTGACAAAAGAAGCGGAAGTACATTTTGATAAACCGTAAGAACAAATTGAACCGTCAATGCTACAATTATATGGGCTTAACAGCGCTTTAAAAGAAGAAATGACTGTAACGAAACAAACGGATGTTTTAATAGAATTACCCGGGATAACGAGTTTTTAAAATTTGGGATGTCCATTTATGATTGATTATATAAGGGAAATATTTAACAACAAAATAAATTTTATCAAAAGAAACGGAAGTACAGGTTGATTATTTACCGCAAGAAAAAGTATTGAACGTTAATTTTACCTTTATATGGGCTTATAGGAGCGCATATTTAAATAGCAGAAATGACTCGTAATCGAAACAAATCGGATATTTAAAAGGAACCGCAATATAAAAATTAAAATTGGGATGTCCATTTATGATTTTTTATTCAAGGTATTTAAACAACAGATATGAATTTAATTAAAAGAAATCGGAAGTACGGGATAATTTAGAAGAAAAAATTGAACCGTCAATGCACGTTTATGGGCTTATACGAGCCCATATTTAAATAGCAGAAATGACGAATCGAAACAAATCGGCAGGGATCGACATGTACCCGGATAACGAATTATTAAAATCCTGGATGTCCATTTATAACATTATATGGGGATTAAACAAAGATAGGAATCTTATCAAAAGAAATGGAAGTTTTTTAAATTTAAGAAAACACAAGATTGAACCGTCAACAAGTTTTATGGGTTTACGAGCGGTTTATTTAAATAGGAAAGACTGTATCGAAACAAATCGGATGTTTGATGACAGTGAGGTAACGCTTTATTAAAACTAGTCCATTTATGAACGATTATATTGAGAGATGTATTTGAACAACAGATATGAATCTTGGAACAAAAGAAACGGCAAGTACAGGTTAATAATTTACTGCAAGAACACAAGTATTGAACGTCAATGTATACAGTTATAAGGGGTAAACGGAGCGCTTTATTTAAATAGCAGAAACGACTCGTAATCGAAACAAATCGGCATGTTTGAGTAGACAGTGTACCGCGATAACGCAGTTTTAAAATCCTGGGATGTGATTTATGATCAATTATATCGAGGGATATATTTAAACAACAGATTTGAGTCTTGATCAAAAGAAATCTGCAAGTATAGGTTGATAATTTACCGAAAGAACACACGTATTGATCCGTCAATGGCTACAAGTTATATGGGCTTATACGGAGCGCTATATTTAAATAGCAGAAATGACTCGTAATACGAAACATATCGGCATGTTTAAGTAGACAGTGAACCGCGGTAACACAATAGTTAAAATCTGTGATGTCAATTTATGATTGATTATATCAAGGGATATATTTAAACAACAGATATGAATCTTTATCAAAAGAAATCGGCAAGTACAGGTTGATAATTTACCGCAAGAACACAAGTATTGAACCGTCAATGCATACTCGTTATATGGGCTTATACGGAGCGCTATATTTAAATAGCAGAAACGACTCGTAATCGAAACAAATCGGCATTTTTGAGTAGACAGTGTACCGCGATAACGCAGTGTTTAAAATCCTGGGATGTCCATTTATGAACGATTATATCGAGGGATATATTTAAACAACAGATATGAATCTTGATCAAAAGAAGTCGGCAAGTACATGTTGATAATTTACTGAAAGAACACACGTATTGAACCGTCAATGCATACAGTTATATGGGCTTATACGAAGCGCTATATTTAAATAGCAGAAATGACTCGTAATCGAAACAAATCGGCATGTTTGAGTAGACAGTGTACCGCGATAACGCAGTTTTTAAAATCCTGGGATGTCCATTTATGATTGATTATATCGAGGAATATATTTAAACAACAGATATGAATCTTGATCAAAAGAAATCGGCAAGTACATGTTGATAATTTACCGAAAGAACACAAGTATTGAACCGTCAATGCATACCGTTGTATGGGCTTATACGGAGCGCTATATTTAAATAGCAGAAATAACTCGCAATCAAAACAAAACGGCATGTTTGAGAAGACAGTGTACTCAGCGATAACGCAATTATTAAAATCCTGGGATGTCAATTTATGATTGCTATATCAAGGGATATATTTAAACATGAATCTTTATCAAAAGAAATCGGCAAGTATATGTTGATAATTTATCGAAAGAACACAAGCATTGAACCGTCAATGCTTACAGTTTTATGGGCTTATACGAAGCGCTATATTTAAATAGCAGAAATGACGGTAATCGAAACAAATCGGCATGTTTAAATCGACAGTGTACCGCGATAACGCAATTATTAAAATCCTGGATGTCCACTTATAAACGATTATATTGGGAGATGTATTTGAACAACAGATATGAATCTTGATCAAAACTAATGGGCAAGAACAAGTTGATTAATTACCGCAAAATCACAAGTATTAAACCGTCAAGGCCTAGAGTTATATGGGCTAATACGGAGCGCTATATTTAAATAGCAGAAATGACTCGTAATCGAAACAAATCGGCATGTTTGAGTAGACAGTGTACCGCGATAACGCAATTATTAAAATCCTGGGATGTCCATTTATGAACGATTATATTGTGAGATGTGTTGAAACAACAGATATGAATCTTGTTCAAAAGAAATCGGCAAGTACAGGTTAATAATTTACCGCAAGAACACAAGTATTGAACCGTCAATGTATACAGTTTATGGGTAATACGGAGCGCTTTATTTAAATAGCAGAAACGACTCGTAATCGAAACAAATCGGCATGTTTGAGTAGACAGTGTACCGCGATAACGCAATTATTAAAATCCTGGGATGTCCATTTATGATTGATCATATCAAGGAATATTTAAACAACAGATAGAATCTTGATCAAAATTAGGTCACAAAACATGTTGATAATTACTGAAAGAACACAAGTATTGAACCGTCAATGCTACGTTATATGGGCTTATACGAAGCATTATATTTAAATAGAAGAAATGACTCGTAATCGAAACAAATCGGATGTTTGAGAAGACAGTGTACCGCGATAACGCAAGTTTTTAAAATCTGGGATGTCCATTTATGATGATTATATGAGGAATATATTTGAACAAAGATATGAATCTTGATCAAAAGAAACGCAAGTACATGTTGATAATTTACCGAAAGAACACAAGTATTAAACCGTCAATGATACCGTTGTATGATCTAAATAGGCGCTTATTTAAATAGCAGAAATGACTCGTAATCGAAACCAATCGGCATGTTTAAGTAAACAGTGTACCGCGATAAAGCAATTATTAAAAGCCTATGATGTCCATATATGAACGATTATATCGAGGGATATATTTAAACAACAGATATGAATCTTGATCAATAGAAGTCAGCAAGTACATGTTGATAATTTACCGCAAGAACACAAGTAATGAACCGTCAATGCATACAGTTATATGGGCTTATACGAAGCACTATATTTAAATAGAAGAAATGACTCGTAATCGAAACAAATCGGCATGTTTGAGAAGACAGTGTACCGCGATAACGCAGTTTTTAAAATCCTGTGATGTCCATTTATGATTGATTATATCGAGGAATATATTTAAACAAAGATATGAACTTGATCAAAAAAGTCGGCAAGTACATGTTGATAATTTATCGAAAGAACACAATATTAAACCGCAATGCATACCGTTGTATGATTAATATGAAGCCTTTTTAAATAGCAGAAATGACCAATCGAAACAAACCCATGTTTGAGTAGCGTTAACGCGATAACGCGATTAATAAAACCTATGATGTCCATTTTGAACATTATATCGAGGGATAATTTAAACAACAGATAAGGAATCGTCAAAAAAATGGCAAGTACATTTGATAATTTACCGAAAAAGAAACACGTATTGAACCCAAGATACAGTTATATGGGCTTATACGAAGCATTATTTAAATAGAAGAAATACCAATCAAACAAATCGGTTTTGAAGACAGGTAGGATACTGCAGTTTTAAAATTCTGTCCATTTAGATTGATTATAGGAGGAATATATTTAAACAACAGATATGAATCTTGATCAAAAGAAATCGAAATACATGTTGATAATTTACCGAAAGAACACAAGTATTAAACCGTCAAGCATACCGTTATATCGGCTTATACGGAGCGCTATAAAATAGCAGAAATATCGTAATCGAAACATATCGGCATGTTTAAGACAGTGAACCGCATTACAAAAAGTTTAAATCCTGGGATATCCATTTATGATCGATTACACGAGGAAAAAAACAACAAATTGAATCTTGGATTAAAAGAAACGGGAAAATGTTGAAATTTACCAAAAACAAAGTATTGAACCGTCAATGCAACCGTTTGGGCTTATAGGGCGCTATATTTAAATAAGGGAAACGACTAAATCGAAACAAATGGATGTTTTAGAAGTCTACCGCGATAACGCAGTTTTAAAATCATGGGATGTCCATTTATTGATTATATCAGGAATATATTTAAACAACAGATTGAATTTGACCAAAGAAATGGCAATACATGTTGATAATTTACCGAAAGAACACAAGTATTGAATCAAGCATACCGGAAATACGGAGCGCTTATTTAAATAGCAGAAACGATCGTCTCGAAACCAATCGGCATGTTTGAGGGAGCTGTGTACCGGATAAGCAGTTTTTAAAACCTCGGATGTCCATTTTGAACGATTATATCGGGGATATATTTAAACAACAGATATGAATCTTGAAAAAGGGGCAAGTTAGGGATAATTTACCGCAAGAAACGATATTGAACCGTCAATCTACCGTTATATGAGCTTATACAGCGCATATTTAAATAGGAAATGACTCGTAATCAAACAAATCGGCTGTTTAAGACAGTGTACCGCGATAAGGCAATTATTAAAATCCGGATGTCCACTTATGAACGATTATATCGAATTGTTTAAACAAAGATATGAATTTGATCAAAACAAATCGGCAAGTATTTGATTAATTATCCAAAAACAAGGACCTCAAAGCAACAGTTTTATGGGCTAATGAATACCCTTTAAATAGCAGAAATGATGAACGAAAAAATTCGGCATGTTTGAATAGACAGTGTACCGCGACAACGCAGTTTTTAAAATCCTATGATGTCCATTTAAACGATTATATCGAGGAATTTTAAACAACAGATTGAATCGATCAAAAGGAGCCAGCAAAAACATGTTGATAATTTCCGAAAAGAACAAAAATTGAACCCAACATACCGTTGTATCGGCTTTACGAATCGCTATATTTAAAAGAAAAACGACTCGTAATCGAAACCAACGATTTTTGAGGAAGTGTAACGGTAAAAATTATTAAATTTTGGTCATTTATGATCGATTATATAAGGAATATTTAAACAACAGATATGAATCTTGATCGGTTTAAAAGTACATTTTTGATAATTTGTAAGAAAATATTGGTGTCAATGCATACAATTATGGGCTTATACGAAGCGCTTTATTTAAAAACAGAAATGACTCAATCGAAAAAATCGGCATGTTTTTTAAATAGACAGTTACCCGGATAACCAGTTTTAAAATTTGGGATTCCATTTATGATTGATTATACGGGAAATATTTAAACAACAAATATAAATCTTTTCAAAAGAAATCGGCAAGCAGGTTGATTATTTACCGCAAGAACACAAGTATTAACCGAAGCTTACCTTTATTGGCTTACGGGCGCATATTTAAATAAGGAAATGACTCGTAATCGAAACAAAAACGGCATATTTAGTAGACAGTGAACCGCAATAAACAATAGTTAAAACCTGGGATGTCCATTTAGATTTTTTATATCGGGATATATTTAAACAACAGATAAATCTTAATTAAAAAGAAATCGGAAGACAGGTTGATAATTTACCAAGAACACAAGTATTGAACCTCAAGCACCGTTTTGGGGTTATACGGGCGCATATTTAAATAGAGAAATGACGGTAATCGAAACAAACGGATATTTGAGTCGAATGTACCGCGATAACGCAATTATTAAAATCCTGGTGTCCATTTATGAACATTATATGAGGGGATATTTTCAACAGATAGAATTTTATCAAAAAGAAATCGGCGCTTGTTGATAATTTACCTAAAGAACAAACCATTGAACCGTCAATGCTCAGTTTTATGGGTTACGAAGGCTATATTTAAATACAGAAATGACGTTCATCAAACAAATCGGCATGTTTGAGTGACAGTGTCCGCGATAACGCTATTATTAAAATCCTGGGATGTCCACTTATGAACGATTATATTGGGAGATGTATTTGAACAACAGATATGAATCTTGATCAAAAGAAATTTGCAGAGTACAAGTTGATTAATTAGCAAAAACACAAGAATTGAACTGTCAAGGCATGGAGTTATATGGGTAATACGGAGCGCTATATTTAAATAGCAGAAACGACTCGTAATCGAAAAAATTCGGCATGTTTGAATAGGCAGGTATCCGCGACAACGCAGTTTTAAAATCCTATGATGTCCATTTATGAACGATTATATCGAGGGATATATTTAAACAACAGATATGAATCTTGATCAAAAGAAGTCAGCAAGTACATGTTGATAATTTACCGAAAGAACACACGTATTGAACCGTCAATGCATACAGTTATATGGGCTTATACGAAGCACTATATTTAAATAGAAGAAATGACTCGTAATCGAAACAAATCGGCATGTTTGAGAAGACAGGTATCGCGACACCTGCAGTTTTAAAATCCTGGGATGTCCATTTATGATTGATTATATCGAGGAATATATTTAAACAACAGATATGAATCTTGATCAAAAGAAATCGGCAAGTACATGTTGATAATTTACCGAAAGAACACAAGTATTGAACCGTCAATGCATACCGTTGTATGGGCTTATACGAAGCGCTATATTTAAATAGCAGAAATGACTCGTAATCGAAACAAATCGGCATGTTTGAGTAGACAGTGTACCGCGATAACGCAGTTTTTAAAATCCTGGGATGTCCATTTATGATTGATTATATCGAGGGATATATTTAAACATGAATCTTTATCAAAAGAAATCGCAAGTATATGTTGATAATTTATGAAAGAACACAAGCATTGAACCGTCAATGCTTACAGTTTTATGGGCTTATACGAAGCGCTATATTTAAATAGCAGAAATGACGTAATCGAAACAAATCGGCATGTTTAAATCGACAGTGTACCGCGATAACGCAATTATTAAAATCCTGGATGTCCACTTATAAACGATTATATTGGGAGATGTATTTGAACAACAGATAGAATCTTGATCAAAAGAAATTGGCAAGTACAAGTTGATTAATTACCGCAAAACACAAGTATTGAACGTCAAGGCATGCAGTTATAGGGTAAAAAAAAAAAAAAAAAAAAAAAAAAAAAAAAAAAAAAAAAAAAAAAAAAAAAAAAAAAAAAAAAAAAAAAAAAAAAAAAAAAAAAAAAAAAAAAAAAAAAAAAAAAAAAAAAAAAAAAAAAAAAAAAAAAAAAAAAAAAAAAAAAAAAAAAAAAAAAAAAAAAAAAAAAAAAAAAAAAAAAAAAAAAAAAAAAAAAAAAAAAAAAAAAAAAAAAAAAAAAAAAAAAAAAAAAAAAAAAAAAAAAAAAAAAAAAAAAAAAAAAAAAAAAAAAAAAAAAAAAAAAAAAAAAAAAAAAAAAAAAAAAAAAAAAAAAAAAAAAAAAAAAAAAAAAAAAAAAAAAAAAAAAAAAAAAAAAAAAAAAAAAAAAAAAAAAAAAAAAAAAAAAAAAAAAAAAAAAAAAAAAAAAAAAAAAAAAAAAAAAAAAAAAAAAAAAAAAAAAAAAAAAAAAAAAAAAAAAAAAAAAAAAAAAAAAAAAAAAAAAAAAAAAAAAAAAAAAAAAAAAAAAAAAAAAAAAAAAAAAAAAAAAAAAAAAAAAAAAAAAAAAAAAAAAAAAAAAAAAAAAAAAAAAAAAAAAAAAAAAAAAAAAAAAAAAAAAAAAAAAAAAAAAAAAAAAAAAAAAAAAAAAAAAAAAAAAAAAAAAAAAAAAAAAAAAAAAAAAAAAAAAAAAAAAAAAAAAAAAAAAAAAAAAAAAAAAAAAAAAAAAAAAAAAAAAAAAAAAAAAAAAAAAAAAAAAAAAAAAAAAAAAAAAAAAAAAAAAAAAAAAAAAAAAAAAAAAAAAAAAAAAAAAAAAAAAAAAAAAAAAAAAAAAAAAAAAAAAAAAAAAAAAAAAAAAAAAAAAAAAAAAAAAAAAAAAAAAAAAAAAAAAAAAAAAAAAAAAAAAAAAAAAAAAAAAAAAAAAAAAAAAAAAAAAAAAAAAAAAAAAAAAAAAAAAAAAAAAAAAAAAAAAAAAAAAAAAAAAAAAAAAAAAAAAAAAAAAAAAAAAAAAAAAAAAAAAAAAAAAAAAAAAAAAAAAAAAAAAAAAAAAAAAAAAAAAAAAAAAAAAAAAAAAAAAAAAAAAAAAAAAAAAAAAAAAAAAAAAAAAAAAAAAAAAAAAAAAAAAAAAAAAAAAAAAAAAAAAAAAAAAAAAAAAAAAAAAAAAAAAAAAAAAAAAAAAAAAAAAAAAAAAAAAAAAAAAAAAAAAAAAAAAAAAAAAAAAAAAAAAAAAAAAAAAAAAAAAAAAAAAAAAAAAAAAAAAAAAAAAAAAAAAAAAAAAAAAAAAAAAAAAAAAAAAAAAAAAAAAAAAAAAAAAAAAAAAAAAAAAAAAAAAAAAAAAAAAAAAAAAAAAAAAAAAAAAAAAAAAAAAAAAAAAAAAAAAAAAAAAAAAAAAAAAAAAAAAAAAAAAAAAAAAAAAAAAAAAAAAAAAAAAAAAAAAAAAAAAAAAAAAAAAAAAAAAAAAAAAAAAAAAAAAAAAAAAAAAAAAAAAAAAAAAAAAAAAAAAAAAAAAAAAAAAAAAAAAAAAAAAAAAAAAAAAAAAAAAAAAAAAAAAAAAAAAAAAAAAAAAAAAAAAAAAAAAAAAAAAAAAAAAAAAAAAAAAAAAAAAAAAAAAAAAAAAAAAAAAAAAAAAAAAAAAAAAAAAAAAAAAAAAAAAAAAAAAAAAAAAAAAAAAAAAAAAAAAAAAAAAAAAAAAAAAAAAAAAAAAAAAAAAAAAAAAAAAAAAAAAAAAAAAAAAAAAAAAAAAAAAAAAAAAAAAAAAAAAACTTCGTCAATGCATAAGGGATGGGCTTATACGAAGCACTATATTTAAAATAGAAGAAATGACTCGAATCGAAACAAATCGGCATGTTTAAGAAGACAGTGTATCGCGACACCGAGTTTTTAAAACCGGGCTGTCCATTTATGATTGATTATAGCGAGGAATATAAAACAACAGATATGAATCTTGGATCAAAAGAAATCCGGCGGGACATGTTGATAATTTACCGAAAAACAAAATATTAAACCGTCAACCATACCGTTTAGGGGCTTATACGAAGCGCTTTATTTAAAAAGAAATAACTTCCGTAATCGAAACAAATTGGCATGTTTGAGGAAGAAGTTAACCGGATAACGCAATTATTAAAATCCTGGATGTCAATTTATGATTGCTTATATCAAGGGATATATTTAAACATGAATCTTTATCAAAAGAAATCGGCAAGTATATGTTGATAATTTAATGAAAGAACACAAGCATTGAACCGTCAATGCTTAAGGTTTTAAGGGGTTTATACGGCGCTATATTTAAATAGCAGAAATACGTTAATCGAAACAAATCGGCGGTTTAAATCGACAGTGTACCGCGATAACGCAAATTATTAAAACCTGGGATGTCCACTTATAAACGATTATATTGGGAGATGTATTTGAACAACAGATAGAATCTTGGATCAAAAGAAATTGGCAAGTACAAGTTGATTAATTACCGCAAAACACAAGTATTGAAACTGTCAAGGAGAAGTTAAGGGGTAAAGGAGCGTTATTTTAAATAGGGGAAACGACTGTAACCGAAACAAATCGGAATGTTTGAATAGACAGTTACCGCGATAACGCAATTATTAAAAACCTGGACCATTTAGAAGATTATATTGAGAATGTATTTGAACAACAGATAAATTCGAACAAAGAAAGGGCGGGTTAATACCTACCGCAAGAACACAAGTATTAATCAAGTACAGTTATAAAATGGAGCGCATTTAAATAGCAGAAAGATCGTAATCGAAACAAACGGGAGTTTGAGAGACAGGCACCGGATAAGCAATTATTAAAACTGGACAATTTATGATTGATCATATCAAGGGAATTTTAAACAACAGATTAATCTGATCAAAATAGGTGGCAAAACATGTTGATAATTTACCGAAGAAACAAGTATTGAACCGTCAAGTTACCGTTATATCATGAGCGCAATTTAAATAGAAAATGACTCAATCGAAACCAACGGCTGTTTTGAGTGACAGTGTACCGGATAACGCTATTATTAAACCGGGATGTCCACTTTATGAACGATTATATTGGGAGATGTATTTAAAACAGAAGAATCTTGATCAAAAAGAAATTAGCAAGCAAGGATTAATTACGCAAAACAAAAGAATTGAACGTCAAGGCATGCAGTTTATGGGGGAAATAGGTTTATTTAAATAGCAGAAAGACTCGTAATCGAAACAAACGGAATGTTTGAGTAGAAGATACCCGGATAACGCAATTATTAAAACCTGGGATGTCCATTATGAACGATTATATTGAGAGATGTATTTGAACAACAGATATGAATCTTATCAAAAGAAACCCAAGACATGTTGAAATTTAAGCAAGAACACAAGTATTGAACCGTCAATGATACAGTTATAAGGGGTTCGGAGGCTTATTTAAATAGCAGAAACGACCAATCGAAACAAATCCGGGTTTGAGTAGACAGTACCCGATAACGCAATTATTAAAACTTGGATGTAATTTATGATTGATCATATCAAGGAATATTTAAACAACAGATAGATTTTGATCAAAATAGTACAAAAACATGTTGATAATTTACGAAAGAACAAAGTATTGAACGTTTAAGTACTGTTATATGGGCTTAAAAGGGCATTATATTTAAAGAAAAATGACCCGTAATGAAAACAAATCGGAGTTTGAGAAAATGACCGGATAACGCAGTTTTAAACCTGGGATGTCCATTTATGATTGATTATGGAGGAATATATTTAAACAAGATAGAATTGGATCAAAAGAAATCGGCTACGTTGATAATTTCCAAAGAAACAATTAAAATGTCATGCCCCGAGATCTAATTAAAAGGCCTATTTAAATAGAGAAATGACTGAACGAAACAAACGGATGTTTGAGAACAGTGTACCGTGAAACAATTATTAAAAATTTGATGTCCATTTAGACGATTATATGGGGATATTTTAAACAACAGATTGAATTTGACAAAACAAACGGCAAGTACATATTGATAATTTTAAAAGAACAACGTAAACGTCAATGCAAATTATATTTAAGAAGAATATTTTAAAAGAAGAAATGATGTAACGAAACAAACGGCTGTTTGAGAAAAGTGTACCGCGATAACGCAGTTTTAAAACTGGATGTCCATTTATGATTGATTATAGGAGGAATATTTAAACAACAGATAGAATCTTGATCAAAAGAAGTTAAACATGTTGATAATTTATCGAAAGAACACAAGATTAAACCGTCAATGCTACCGTTGTATGATCAATTGAAGCGCTATTTAAAT
>JAGSMT010000749.1:0-38283 GCA_029286875.1 Lamproptera curius | reverse complement strand
TTTAACCCATTGTTTTTTTAAAGGGATTTACAAAATTAAAATCGCAAAACCCCGCAATTTATCGGATTGTTTCTTTGTCTAATTTTCGCCTTTATAATGAATTTTACGTTATGGGAATTCCGCAAACCGCAACTTAAGCATCCTGAAAGGTTATTTTAAATTTTAATTTCATACCCCTAGAGCGCTTTTGATCATTGGATCAGATGGGCCTAATCCATTTTTGAATTGCTTTTGTCCGAAAGTTTCATTTTAAAACGCCCAAATTTTCACCATTTGTGAAAGAAGTTTTGAAAACCGCCAAATTAATCTTGCCCTTGAAACCGATCTTTAAAGACCCGGGGGCGATGGGGCAAATGTTTTCCCCATTCATCTCAATATTTTTCAAAACCGCCCATTTCAAACAAATAAACTTTTAAAAGGGATTTTTTTAATCGGCGGTAAGTCAAGCCCGTTAAAAATAAAAAATCTTCGTTGGGGCTTTGTTTTTCAATAATTTAAAAATCTTTTTTATTTTGCATCGGCGCCTTTGGGTGTCAATTTGGTTTAATTTTTAAAACCCGGCCAATTCAATATCGCTATCGGTTTTCGAATCTTTGTCCGACGGCCGCCTTTGGATACCCGCAGGGCCCGCCTTATAACTTCGACTTCGTCCGTCCTTCCCAATTGCAGGTACTTGGCGCATAATCTTGTTAAACCCCGCTGGCCTTTGATCCTGGAAAGTCTGCTTCTTTTGGGTTGAAATGTACAAACCCGATAATAATGGCAAGGGGAAAGGGAAATGTTTCATTAAAATTCGAATCAGTTCTTTTACCGTTATATTTTGTTTTTGAAAGAATAACCTTATCAATTTAGCAAGGCGCATTTTTGGCCCAAAATTGTTGACCCCTTTTATACGAAATTTTTCAAGGCCCCTCCCCCAACGCCAAAGAATTCATCCCTCCCAATTTTGGGGGATAACCAAAGGGCCTTCAGCCTTTCTAGCGCAATAATTAAAAATCCCGGCCTTTTGAGGTTCCCGGGTAATAAAATTCGGTTCAACTTATGGAAGGCCACTTTTTTTATAAGGGATTAATTAAGGGCCAATCCCCAAGCAAATTTTTTTCGGTCTTTTCAAAAACGTTGTTTGGCCTTTTTAGATAATCAACCAAGTGCATTTACCAATATGGCCTTTTCTCTTTTGGTTAACGACGAATATTCCAATAAACCCGCGCCAAAAACCCCATCCTTTAGTTGGGTTTTCATTATCATCAATCGAGATAAAAAAACCCCTATCGGCAAAAATTACGTGCCAATTTCAGTGGATGTATCGACAACCGTAAATAAGGGCCAGTTAAATTGGCACCAATTTTTCCCGCTATGCTTTGTTGGTTGGATTTCACCAAATAGGATTGGCTATCTTCCGCAAAATCATCTTTATAAATAAAATCGTTACCGGTATTATAAGGTGGGTCGATATAAATCATCTTGACCTTATTTAAATAGGTTTCCTGCAACAGCTTTAACGCGTCAAGATTATCGCCTTCAATAAATAGATTTTAGTGGTGTCAAATTAACACTTTCGCCGGTCAGGGCATGGTTTTGCAATAGGAGCATTGCGGTTACAACGCCTGCCTTTCCGGCAATCAAGGCGATAACGCTCTTGTGGGCCATCCACAATGACTTTACTTAATTCTTGCTTTAACAAATCAAAATCAATGGCTTGGATAAGTTCACCGATATTTTTGTTCACCACGAATGGGAAAAATTGCCTTTAATTTTTCGATATTTTGGGTTTGTCCATCAAGAGATTGCAATTTTTACCATTAACCTTCCCAAATATCTTTTACCCTGCAAATCATACTTATGCTTGCGGCAAATGCACAAATTATTTTCTTTGACATTCAAATGTCCGCCTAAGCATTATATTAAAATAGCGCCACCGTTTTCAGTACGCAATTGCATGAATTTCAACCTTGAGTTACACTGCTTTTCCTTTTGCCTAACCAACATTGCAAGTTTTGGGTTTTAGACGCGCCTTCCAACATGGCCAATTGGCAATCAAAACCTTCACATGCCGTTATAGAATGAGGCAACAAAATTTGCCCTTAAAATTTGCCATAGCCGGGCGATGATTAGTTGGGCATAAACAAATGTGTTGGTAATTGGTTAGATAAGTATTGATTGCCCTATATTCTTCTGCTAGCTTCTTATGTTTAAACTTTAACGGCAATCATTTTGCTTTCCTATAGACGGCCCAAAGGTCGATGAAATTTGTTTTGAGCGTTTTTCGAAAAGGGAAGGGTTTGGACAAAAACTGTAAACAATGGATTAAGGCAATCTGATCCAATCAGATCGAAATGCGCTCTAAGGCCATTTAGTAGGCCCATTAAGCCTGACACTGGTGAAACCCACAGATTGTGGATTTACCTTTGGTTATATTTATTTGGCGTTTATACACCATGCTAAAAACCCGAAAAAGGAAGTGCGTCATCATTTATAACCCTTCGTTTAAATAGATTAGTCTTAATCACATGTTTAAAACAAATGCGCTCCTTTATTTAAGATAGTTCATCTAATCATTGGTTTTAAAAAACAAATGCCTCACTAATAACTCCGGCAATAATCCTAAAATGAAATCATCACATCCTTGCGCATATTTTTTGGTAACTCATAAGTTACCACTTTAAATATAAACACTATTAATGCGCGGCCATTGCTTATATTTATGACATTACATAAACATCAAAACATGAAATAATTCAACTTATCGGAAATCTATAATGACAAAAAGCGTCAGTCAAAGCCTAGAGGAAATCAATAATAGCGTATCAATCCCAAATACCAATGCACATTTTTTCAAAAAACTATGGGCATTTTCTGGCCCCGGCGCATTGGTTGCCGTTGGTTATATGGATCCAGGCAATTGGATTACCTCTATTCAAGGCGGCGCGCTCTATAGCTATTTATTGCTATCAGTCATTCTTATTTCAAGCCTTATCGCCATGCTACTGCAAGCCATGTGTTTAAAACTTGGCATCGTAACCGGCCTGACCTTGCACAGGCAACTAAAATGCGTGTTGGCAAAGACCGCCTTTTGCCTATGGATATCCACTGAACTTGCAATTATAGCCACTGAAATTGCTGAAGTGATTGGCAGTGCTGTCGCCCTTAATTTATTATTTAACATTCCCCTCCTCATCGGCGTTTTAATCACCGCCTTTGATGTTATGATTTTATTGCTGCTCATGAAATTGGGATTTCGAAAAATTGAAGCAATTGTCTTTTGCCTTATTGCGACAATTTTTATCATTTTCACCTATGAGGTTATTCGCGCCCCTAATATGCGCGCTATTCTACACGCTTCATACCACAGCGTATTTCACCGCTTCCATCAGAAATCGTCCAGCCCTTATCATTGCTTTAGCATTGTCAGCGAACAGTTGCACCCATAATCTCTATCTGCATTCCTCTATTGTGCAAACACGAAAATATGACCGTCAAACAATAAACAAGTTTAAAAGAGCTATCAAATTTGAACAATGAATTCCAACATTCAGCTTTCCTTTTCCTTTATTATCAATTGTTTACTGCTTGTTTTGGGGGCTGCACTATTTTTGGTAATGATCCGACCAGGCTTCGTTTCACGAGCTTTAGATGCGCTCAATAACCCGCACATGTGGACCAATTGCCAGTTCTACCATGGCAACACTTTTTGCCGTTGCCCTATTAGCCTCAGGGCAAGTACAACCATTACCGGTACCTTAACCGGGCAAATTGTCCGGAAAGTTTATCAATATGGAAGCCCATGTGGTAAGACGCATTCTTTCCGGACTTGCCATCACCCCTGAGTGTTTATGCATGTCCTATGGGGAGAGAAGGAAAATGTCGTTGAAAACCTGCTTATTTATACGCAAGTTTTCTTAAGCCTTGCCCTGCCTATTTCGATGCTGCCATTGATCATGATTACCTCTAGCAGAAAAATTATGGGCGAATTTGCTAATGGCAAATCGGTCATCATCCTTGGTTGGATCTCGACAATATTGCTTGTCATCTTAAATATTCAACTGATTTATGCAATTATCGGCGGTATTTTTAATGGATAATCAACCACTATATACGCCCCATCTGAAAACCTGAGTGAGCAATGCTTAACTTTTCAATTGATTTTAATCATTGGTTTCACAAAACAATTACCGATTTTATTAAAAAGCCACATCCCAAATATGTACATGGCTTTTTTACTATTTAACGTAGGTTTATTAGAGCCATTTCGATCGATTGACAGATCGGCGCTTCTAATCCATTATGTTAATCTTGCGTTTTTGCCCGAAAACCGCCCGCACTTTTCGAAAAAACGCCGCAAGCTTTGAATGCTGATCGCCAAATCGGGCTTTCTTCCAATTCAGCAATCTTCTCGCAATTGCGCACGCTTTCAACCTTCAAATGCTCCTGCTTTTCTTCTTCAACCGGCATTCATCTTCAAACGCATTAATTACTCTCGGTCTGCTCGAAAACTTGTTGCTTTCCCGTAGATGCAACGGAATGCATCCATCAAGGGTTAGTGCTGTTTCAGCACCTTAATCCAACCAAATTACCACCGGACGCAATTCACATCAAATAAAAGGCTGGCATATATAAATTATCCGGCCTGTCAACCAGATAAGGCTCAAAGGCGGCGTGATACCGGCAACGAACAGAAATGTTAAACAAAATAGAAGCTTTAAAGCCCTCTGTTGGGAAAAGAGGGTAAATTGCATAACACCAATAAAGCAACACAAATAAGCGTAATATTGTAAAACCTAATGCTATATAAAAAGCTATATGTTGGATCATCCAAAACATGGAATACAGAACCAATAATGCTATCGCCCCTCAACAAGAAAGGTTTACGGCCCAATTTTATCGCTCGTAAAACCAACCAAAGGCTGCACAAATAACATAAAGGCCATAACGGTGATATAATCAGCATTATATAATCATAATGCAAACTTACTTCCAGAACTCTGGCATATAGGTAAGCAACATTATAAGTTGTATTGGTAACAAACAATACCACAGCAAAGGATGATATTAGGTAGATTTGGAAAATTTCCAACCAGATGTTGTATTGTCGCGATCAGATCTTCCACCTGAAATGGGCCATCTAATGATTTACGCAAATAGAGGCCAAAAACTAATGGCAACGACAAAAGGAATTCTCATACTTTTCCAAATTTCTACCGATAACTGCCGATATAAGCGAACAACGCCAGCACCGGCCAAAAACAAAGATAGAGCCAAAATCAAGCCACTGCAAAAATCCACGTTTTCTATCGGAATATTCGACACAAAACAACCGCCCGAATATTCACCGCCAACCGACGACCTTGAAAATTTTCAACAGCAATAAAATAGCGCTAAAACACCAATTTTTCATAGAGGAATAATACCAATGCAAAATGTACTGGCTGACATCAGATAATGGTAAGAAAGAATGGCTTACGGCGATTTTATCGCCTAATATGCCAATGTACCGCCAATGGGCGAAAGGAATGGAACAGAGAAAGTTGCCAATGGAAGCAATTAATTGTCAACTTCAGGCGCACCCAAAGAAAACTCTACCTTAACTGCAAGAAAACCGTAAACACTAAAATCGAACCACCAACAGCTTACCGCCCGTGGCGAGATAACTTTTCTAATTAATTCTCCAATAGGAATATCATCAACCTTTAAAGGCTGTTGTTCTGTCTCGACATATTTTACTTTCTATTTTAATTAATATTAAGGAGTTAGTTATTTACATAAAAGCAAAGATGAAAAAATTCTTGAAATGTTTAAGAACTGATAAAGAATATCATAAACAAAGACCCCAATTTCCTGGTGTCAATTTTAATACATTATTTCAAAATTCAACTTTTAAAATATTTCTTAAAAACACCTTAAAAAACAATAATAGCTAAATAAAATTTAGGAGCTATATCTTTGTATGGTTTAATCAATAAATACATAGTTAGATGATAAACTGAACAAAAACAAACAATGAAGATTTCACAGGTTGTATTTATTCAATAAATATGAAAATCATATAACAATTTTCATGACTTTTGCCATTTCCAATTTGAAAACTGAACCATCAACCACAGTTATAATTTTAATGGAAGGATATTCAACCAAAGCAATTAAATTGAAATATCATGCAGTTTAAAGCTTCGCAGTCTGCTTTAATATTAACTTATAGAAAGCATTTTTTGGCTGTTGTATATGTGAGATGGGCAGTATGGCATTACTACAAAATTTAAACGGTCAGGGATCAATATTCTATTTGCAAGGAAACTCAAAGTCAGTCTTGACCTTTTTTCGGTGGAGGCGGGGCAAAAAGCGAAACAATGGATTAGGCGTGTTTTAATGATAATGCGCTCACGCGCATTAAAAAGCAGATATTCCCCTGTTTAATGGATTAAATTGCAATCCATCAGGTTTTTAAAACCCTGGGTCAAAGCTTGGGTTAAAACCCGACCACCGATTTTTCCATCAAGCCCTTCTTTCTTCCCGGGTATCGGCACATCATGGTTTTGCCCGGAGCATCCCTTATCAACAATTGAGTTCTTAAATACCTTACCCTTTTCTTAAAAAGGTAAAGAAGCGCTGAGGCACTTGATCGGTCAGTTCATCGCTTGAAATGGTATTAACCAAAGCCTCCACTTCCTCCCAATGTAGTTGCTGGGTCTTCGCTTGGTTTTCAACAGCCTCTCCCACTTGCAATGAAGATTGCGGTAAAAACTGCACCAAAAGACCACCAGCGCGCAAACGCACTCTTTGTTCGCCCTTCTCATCACGGTCATGCAATTCTGCCACCGCAAGGCATACCTGCGTTGGGATTTGCTCCGATTGCTTGAAATAATTAACCGCAATTTCCTGCAAATTAGAGCCATCAAGCGCCACAATTCCTTGATAAAGCTGCATATGAGCGCCTTGATCAACAGTTAAAGCCATAGTGCCATTTCCAAGCAATTCTTCTGGCGAGGTTTTGCCGCGCAATAGCCGCCTTGCAATGTCATCATCAAAGCGGCATAGCTACGTAAAATTAGCTAGGCGTTACGCTAATCGACACCAATAGATTAACAGGCCCCTTGGAACTTGTTTGAACGATCAGCTTCCTTCAACTTTAGGAACTGCCAAGCAAAACTTTTAACCCATTATTCGGCGCACCTGATACTATCTAGATAATTGTGCCGATCCAAAATGGAATTAGCAACAGAGCCCAACTGCACCGCACGGCCGCGTGCATCTAAGCTTTCTACTTCAAAAAGGAACGACCGCATCATCACCGGCAAACTGGTAATCGCCAATTTTTACACCTTCATTCCTAAATTCTGAACTTTGTGTCAACTTATGACTCCATACACCATTTCAATAATAGGCCTTTTTGTGCATCATATGATTTTCCCTCGATCAAATAACCAAGATGGGCCATCAATGAACGCTATCTACAACTTTTCACCAGTGATGGGCCAACAATGCACAATAAGCATTCTTTCTGCTAGCCATCAAAGTTCTTCCACTTGATAGGGCATGAAAATTTCATTTTCGCGCGCACGAAATTCTTGCCCCATAGACACCCATGTATCGGTTACAATACAATCAGCACCCGTTGCCGCCTTTTTTGCATCTTGCGTTAATTCAATATCGCAGCCGCGTTCACGAGCCCAACCAACATATTTTTGTTGCGGCTCACTGCCTTCTGGCGTTGCAATCCGCAATTTGAATTTAAGAAGTGCTGCCGCTTCAATCAAGGAGTGCAAGACATTATTACCATCGCCCATCCAAGCAAAGGTTTTACCCTCTATGGGGCCGCGATGCTCTTCAAAGGTCATGATATCGGCCAGAATTTGGCACGGATGCGTGTCAGTCAGTTAAGCCATTAATCACTGGAACTGTGGCAAATTCTGCCATTTCAAGCATGCGATCATGGGTGGTTGTGCGTATCATGATTATATCGACAAAGCGCGAAATTACTTGCGCAGTATCAGCAATCGTTTCACTATGCCCCAATTGCATTTCAGAGCCGGTTAGCATCAAGGTTTCGCCACCCAATTGACGCATGCCAACATCAACAGAAATACGAGTGCGGGTTGAGGGCTTTTCAAAATCATCGCCAACACTTTTTCAGACAATGACTTAACTTTACGCCCTGCCTTTAATTCAGCTTTCATGAATTTTGCGTCTTCTAATATAGCGCGCAATCCCTCCCCCGAAAAAGCAGAAAGATCAGTGAAGTTACGTTTTTTTTGCTTCATTTTGTGTCTTTTTCCTTGATATTTTAAGCGAGATGCTTTAGCGCCGCCTCAACCCGTTTTAGCGCATCGCGTATTTCTTCCGCCGTGACATTGAGTGGCGGCAAGAAACGCACGATATTTCCGCCAGCACCAACAGTTAATAATTTTTCATCGCGCAAAGCGGCAATTAAATCGGTATTTGGAATAACGCAGTGCAAGCCGGCCAACAATCCTTTACCACGCCCATCATCGACAAGCTGTGGATAGGTATCAATCATTGCCACCAGACCTTGCTTTAGCTCATTAGCCATAAGGTTGACATGATCTAAAAAACCAGCGCTTAAAACAATATCAAGCACAGCATTACCAGCCGCCATAGCAAGCGGATTACCACCAAAAGTTGAGCCATGTGTACCAGCGCTCATGCCTTTTGCCGCTTCACTGGTGGCAAGACATGCCCCAACGGGAAAGCCACCACCAATACCTTTAGCAATTGCCATAATATCAGGCGCAACACCACTCCATTGATAGGCAAATAATTTTCCCGTGCGGCCAATACCGCATTGAACCTCGTCAAAAATAAGCATCAAACCATGCTCATCACATAAAACGCGCAACATTTGCATGGTTTCAATCGGCACGGGGCGAACACCACCCTCGCCTTGCACAGGCTCAATTAAAATAGCCGCAGTCTCGTTATTGATTACCGCCTTAAGAGCCGCCCATCACCAAAAGGCACTTGCACAAACCCTTGCGCCTTAGGGCCAAAACCTTCAAGATATTTTTCTTGACCCCCAGCTGCTAATGTGGCGAGCGTGCGGCCATGAAAGGCCCCTTCAAAAGTGATAATATGATTGCGCTGTGGATTGCCATTGATATAATGGTAACGCCGCGCGGTTTTTATCGCGCATTCCATCGCTTCAGCACCAGAATTTGCAAAAAATACCTTATCGGCAAAACTAGCGTGACATAGGCGCTGCGCCAATTTTTCTTGCAGGGGATTTTCAAACAAATTGGAAAGATGCCAAACCTTATCAATCTGCTGTTTCATTGCCTCAACAAGATGGGGATGGCTGTGGCCAAGCACGTTAACGGCAACACCCGAGGTAAAATCCAAATATCGATCACTATCTTGCGTGAAGAGCCATGGCCCCTCTCCTCGCTCAAAGCGCAAATTGATACGAGCAAATGTATCATAAAGCGGTGAGGCATCGGGCGTTTTCATAATCAATATTCTCCAGACTGATTAAACATCATTTCATTCATTATAGTAAGCGCATTTGACTTTTTGAGAAAATCACATGCTAAAGACGAAGGACTATAAACAATAACGCACTCCACTATTTATAGATTTTGAAGTGCGCGGTGTATCCTAGTCCTTGACGTTACAAATTTATGGCATATAAAATCACAGATTGATATGCTTATGCCATTTTGATCAATAAACCAAAGGCACCAAAACCTACGATACCACTATTGTGCCCTGTGATTGAAATGTCAATCAGGCTTTAAAGAAAGGATAGCGTAAGTTAAATATTTTAGCTACTGACTACAGCCCTTAGCCCCTATTTTATCGGACGCTCTCAAACAATAGACTACAATTTAGAAAAGGTGATCAACATTTTAGATAGTTTCAAGCCATCTCCGTTTGCACTCTATGAGAGATCAGCCAGCATTGATGATGAATTTTGAAGATTATTTAAACTTGGTGGGAACATACTGAAATTTGATGTGTTATAATACCGAATTTATCAATTAAACAAAATTTGGTTGAAGTTGCAATCTCGCCATTAATCTATGGTTTAGCATCCAATTTTAACAGTTGAAAGTATCCTTCAACACATGAGGTAGCGATACTAATTTCATTTTACAAGTATAAATTGGTGATTGCAATATAGGGCAAAACTGCCTATCTAATGCTTTTATGATAAATTGTTGTTTATAAGTGATCAATTTATAAATTAATCAAAAAAGCTGATAGAATATTTACAACAATGATTTATCGCAGAATTTATCGATGAAGAGGCAGAATTTTGTAAAAGTTGTGAGATAAAAACAAGACATCTTGCCTTGAAGTTCTACAATATGTAGCTTAAATATTAATATAAACCACATAACGTGGTGCTGTTTGATTACTTACATATATATGGATAACGCAATAGCCCTTTAGAAGGAGCATAGGTTGTGTTTTGCATTTTTAAAAATGTAAGAAATAAAATGCACCACAAAAGATAAATGGAGTCCTGGTATGAACTGGACAGATGAGCGTGTTGAGCTTTTAACCAAACTTTGGGCAGAAGGTTTGAGCGCAAGCCAAATTGCCGCCCAATTGGGTGGTGTAAGCCGTAATGCTGTTATTGGTAAAGTGCACCGCCTGAAATTATCAGGGCGCGGTAAAACAACCAAGGCACAACCACGGACACCAAAGACCGCGACCCCCACAAACGCACAAACAAATACAACCGCTAGCAATGAAGCCGCAGCACTAACAAGCAGCGCTGCATCTGCGCCACGCGCTGCGCGCCCAAGCGTGGAAAAAACTGCTCCGCGCGTTGAAACAAGCGAACCGCGTGCGCGCAAAAGCGAAGCACCAACAACTGTGCGCACCTCGCCGCAAGCGGAGCGTGAGCCACGGATAACCTCAACTTTTTCTGCTAGCTCAATGAAAGTTGATTTTGCCGCAAGAGCCGCAGCCAATTATGATGCTGCAGCACTGGCAAGTAGTGCAAGTGATAATAATGTTGTGCCGATGAAGCGCAATCTAACCCTTTTGCAACTTACCGAAAGCACCTGCAAATGGCCAATTGGCGATCCATTGAACGAAGATTTTCATTTTTGTGGTGCAGATGCGGGTGAAGCAAGCCCCTATTGCAGCTATCACTCTAAAATTGCCTTTCAGCCAATTTCAGATCGCCGACGCGTGCGTGCCTAAAGATAGCAAGTCATTGGTTTATGAACTTGCATGATACATGATAGCAAAGTAAAAGCGAAAGTGTGGCTTACACCTTTCGCTTTTGTTTTATGGTCGCTTTTGTTTTATGGCTTCCTGACATTAACATTTTTAGTCGCTGGCTTTGACAATATTGCATAAATTTAACTATAATAGCCATACCAATTAACAAAAAACAAATGACAAGTGATGGTGAATAAAATGTCAAACATAAAAGCCTTCATCATCCACCTAGAACGCGCAACAGATAGGCAAAGGCAGGTTGAGCAGCTTATGAGCGCGTTGCCCTTTGCAAGTGATGTGATTGCCGCAGTTGATGCCAATACATTAGACGAGGCAACGATCGAACGCTATTATGAGCGCTATATTGCTAAGCCTTTTTATCCCTTTGCGCTATCGCGCACAGAAATTGCCTGTTTTTTATCCCATCGCAAAGCATGGCAGGCAATTATTGACCAAGATCTTGATGGTGGCTTTATTTTTGAAGACGATGTCGCCTTAACCAAGGATTTTGACTTAAGCCTTGCAACTACCGCCGCTTATAGAAATGAAGATGCTTATATTCGCTTCCCCTTCCGCGAGCGGGAGAAAGTGGCGAAATTATAACTGAAAATCACGGTCACCGCTTGATTAAGCCCTGCCCTGTCGGGCTTGGACAAGTGGCGCAATTTATCGGCCGCAACTGCGCGCAAAAATTATTGGATGCCACGCAAGAATTTGACCGCCCAGTTGACACAATGATGCAAATGTTTTGGTTAACCAAGGTGCGTCCGCTTTCAATATTGCCGGGGGGCGTTAGTGAAATTTCTGCCACTCTTGGTGGTTCAACCGTGCAAAAGAAAACGCGATTTTTTGACCGTTTACGGCGCGAAATTTTACGTCCACTTTATCGCCAGCGCATAGCGCGCCTCTCACGGCAAAGGAGCTCATAATGGCTGTTCCTATCCTATTATATCATCATATTGATGATGCACCGCCATCGGGGACACCATCGCGCTCTAATTATGTCAGCGCAAAAAACTTTGCCAAACAAATGGCTTGGCTGAACCGCCTTGGCATAAAAGGCCTATCGCTTGAAAAGGCTATGCCTTATATAAGCGGGCAAAAACAAGGCCGCGTTGTGGTTATCACCTTTGATGATGCTTTTTTATCGGTCTATCAAAATGCCATGCCAATTCTCAACCAATATGGCTTTAGCGCCACAAATTATGTTGTTACCACTGAAATTTCAGGTCAAAATAATTGGGATAGCCCAAAGGCAAAACGCGCCCCTTGTATGACTCTTGCGCAAATACAACAATGGCTTAAGAATGGCCATGAGGTTGGCAGCCATACATTAACCCATCCGCACCTAAGCCAATTATCAAATGAAGAAGCCGTTGCAGAAATCACTCACTCGAAACAAAAGCTTGACGCAGCTTTGGGCATTAATATCGCCTCATTTGCTTATCCTTATGGCGATGAAAATGCTGCCATTCGAAATATAGTAAGCGATGTTGGCTATAGCAATGGTGTTACAACGCGGCGCGGACGGGCAAATGCCAATGATAATGCCTTTGAATTGCCGCGCCATAGCATAAGGCGCAATGATACTATTTTGCATTTTTTAGCAAAATGCCTATTTCGCTAAACACGCACTATCAATTTTATTGCATATTTGACGCTTTCCCTTAACGTGAAAATATCATAGCTATAAAATCATCAGGCTGATAGGTTAAGGCTAAAAGCAAGTGAATTTTACCAACCCATTTTAAAACGAGACATATGATGAATCTTGAAAATCCCGTTGATATTTTCAAAAGCTGATCCAATGCCCATCAATAACCCCCAATGAGGGCCGCGCGTTATCACTTTTACAACATATTGGCGAGGGTTGGTTTAGCGTCAGGGCCGATTTTTAGCGCGACGAATACAGCTGATGTTGAAAATCTTTATGCCCGCTATGGCTCAAACGGTAAGCATTTAATGTTTGCTGGCCATGGATTTGTGCCAGTAGGTAAACAGGTTGGGGGCCACCTTTGCCCGCCCATATTGTTGATGGTGTGGGGGCCCACGTCGATATGAAGGGGGTTTGTGTTTTATTGCAGCTTTCGCACGGTTTTTAAACAAACACCCCAAGGATAAGCCCTTTGAAAACAGTGCATCGCTGTTAATCACTGGTGACGAAGAAGGGCCAGCCATTAACGGCACTGTAAAACTATTAGAATGGGCCAAAGCCAAAGGCGAGCATTGGGATAGTGCTATTGTTGGAGAGCCAACAAACCCTAATTTTTTGGGCGGATGAAAAATTGGCCCGGGCCCGCGTCAGGTGGTACGGTTTCGGGGCCAGGGCTTTGGCATCCCCATCTTCCAAAACCCTTGCCCTTTTTGCAATTCCAACAGCCTTTGTTACGCCGCTGACCGGCAAGAGCAATTTCCCCAGCAACGAACATATTACCGGGAAAGCGCCACCAACATTATTCCGGCCAAGGGGTCTTAGTTTTTAAATCCCATAATGATTGTTGGACTTTGAACTTTAAAGGCTAAATCTTCGCCCCGGCAAAAATTTGCAATTTTAAAAACAACAAATTGCAAATTTTGATATTGATTGGTGCTAACCCCTGATGTTTTTATTCCCACAAGCACCATTGGTGATTTGCCGGCATTACTGAGGTGACAGGCAATAGACCACAACTTTCAACCACGGGTGGTACATCTGACGCGCGTTTTATTAAAAATTATTGTCCGGTTGTGGAATTTGGGCTGGTTGGGCAAACCATGGATAAAATTGACGAAGCTGTCGCAATAAAGGATCTTGAACAACTCAGCCAAATATATGAAAAATTTCTTGATCATTTTTTTGCCCAATGATCGACAGTGCGTGAGATTGACAATCCACTGCTGCGCTAACAGGTTACATAAAAATAAATGGAGAATAGGGAAAGCAATAAAGCTTGATTTGAAACGACAAAAGCGATAAAAGATTTTTAAAAATTGGTTTTGGCCAAATTAAAATTAAACGGTTTTGATTTGTCAAGGCAAGGCTTTTGGCGCTTTTCGCCCATTTTCAACCCGTTGCTTTTGGATATTCCTTAGCTAGTTTTGGGTGATAAAGAACGCTCATTAATCGAGATTATCTTTGGCCGCACCATGATTTTATTAATCTCATGGTTTGCGCCACTGATTATAATTTACATCCTTGCCAATATGTTGCAAGAAAAATGTTTTCTTTATATTGCTTATAATTCCGCAACTAGATAAGCCTTTGCCGATAGCTTTATAATTTTCAACCAGACTTGGGAATTTTCCGCCTATTTTTTTCAGGTATCTTTTTAATTTAATTGTTTTATTTTGATGCAGTTTCTTCAAAAACATTGCCTTCAATTGGTTTCCCCTTTTTTTCACTTAATCTTGGGGGCCAGTCCAACTGCGGATGGGAAACTTAAATTGGCTTATTTTTTGTTAAATCAAAAATTGGGATTTTTAACAATTAAAAATCCTTAATCATATTTTAAAACTGGGCTATCTGATAATTTGCCGATCTTGAATATCAACACGAGGATTTAAAACAACTTTTCAAGCGCTTATCGTTGCAATTTTACCTTATTCATTGATATTATCATAATTAAAAATTAAAGGCCCAAATACTTTAGTGAAATTATTAAACACCATTATCATATCAATAATTTTATGGTTCTTGCCCGTTGGGGTTTTGTGCATTTCCTTCCGTAATTGAAAAATAAAGCCATTGTTTTATATTGCCTTTTGGTTTCAGGCTTTTAACCTTGTTTACACCCTTTAATTTATAATAATTCTTTTTCCAAATACGGATGAGGTTTTTGCCGTTTTAACGCTTATTTTACTTATTCCATTATTTTATATGATGTATAAAGTTTGCCGCAGTTTTCAAAAGCATATTTTTAACCCGGTATTTCATTCCTAACATTATTTGTAAATTTTGTTAAGATAAACATTATTTTTTTTAATTAGATTTTTTTGAAAAGTGTGAAGCGGGTTTCGGATAAAAACGCGGGTGGATTTAGACCAATCGATCCAACGACCCCCTAATTTAAAAAAAGAAAAGCCTATAGCAAAAACTATAGCAGCTTATTTTGTTCTTAAAATGATTAGTTAGGCTTAAAACTAAAGAATAATGTTTCACCCGATGAATCCTTAACACCATCATTATCCGTTACCGCAAAGGCAGCCATTCGATCAAAGGTAAACCTAATCTTTCCAATATAGCCATGATTGGGATTCAAAGATCATCAAGGAAACAAGCTCAATTGTTTGTTAAACGGGGGCCGCCGGGGGCACGGTTTTAAGCGCCGCAAGATCGGTTTTATAAAGCCGCTTGATTTTGGCATCTTCGCCAATTTGATTATCCGCTCTAAAATATAAAGCCCTCCACCTTTTATCGCCGTTCCGATACGCCAACCCAACCCTTATCGGCTTTGTCAGGGATAAACAACCGCCGGGCGGGTGAATAATAATTTTCCATATTCTGGATCATCCTTCCTGGCCGTTGATCAGAAAGATTTTACGCGCATCCCTTCCTTCAACGGCTATGCCCCTCAAACCATATTTTGTAGCTTTCAGAAGTTCCTTTGAATAGCACTTTTTCTAAAATTCATTGGCGTTAAGCCAACAAAGCATTTCTTTTTCAGGTTACCTTCAAGCCGGGAAAACCACCATTGCCGTCGGGAATGGCTTCGTCGTTTCGCCGGCTTGCCATTTGCCCATTGGCATCAAGATAGCGCTCTTTGTGGTTTTCAATCGTAAATTGTTGGGGCCACCATAAAAAAGTCCTACCAATAAAATACTAGGTTGTCCGGTGGCGAAGCCCCCGATAAGGCCCCCACCGTAATTTGCCATCCTTATCTTGGAACCCAGGTGGGATAATTGCCGGCATCTTTAATCAAAACATCACATGGGGCCCCGCCATCTTCCCGTCAGCCTCCGGTTGCACAATTTACGCGATGGAATCACCGATTCCCGGCGCAAGCCAGAGGGAACCTTACAATTGCGGCCCCCTGGTTATCTTTAAAACACCACCGATGACCCCGCCAAAAAACAATAAAACATCAAAACGGGCCTCCCTTCGGTCGACACCCTTTTATCGGCCGGCTTTCGGAAAATGCCCGCGCGAAAATATCCATGGAGAGCCACTTTAACCAAAACCGTTTTTAAAGAAAAATCCCGAAACCCCCATAATCGCCCCATTGGCGATGGGATACCCATCAGCTTTTACGCATCGGCTCCGGGAAACGACTTGCATTTTGGGAATAAGCGCCATCTTTTTCAACAATGCGGTTAACGGCACCCGAAAAAATGGAAAAATTGGCCCCTACTAACAGGATTATTTTCCTGAAAACGCAACCCCATTCTGCTATTAAAAACCAGGCCTGATCTTCGGGTGTTATTTCGCAAGGATCATTTCCACTTTTTCGTTGCAAACCGCCATTTTTAGGCCCCAACCCAAACGCGGTAATTTGGCGCACCGTCATTTAACCTTTTCATCGCGCTATTTTCAAGCAATGCAAATAGTTTTATCATGATTAACAGCGATAGATTTTCAAAAATCATTTGCGTGATGGTTTTTTAACAAAATCAATTCACCCGAGGCCCTTTTAAGGACTTTGATGTTTAAACGCCAACACTTAAGGAAAAAAACTGAAGTGGGCTACCATGGTTTTTAAAACCAGCGGCGTGGTTTTGCTTCCTTTATTCATAAACCAAGACCGGGACTGAATAAACAGCAAATTCCATCTCGCGCAAAATCCGGCTGATTTCTTGTTTTTTCGGTTTGATTATGATGAAAGGGAAACTTAATGCGGAAAAACGGTTACTTTGCGCAGGCAGTGGAGGGTGCCGGGCAGTGGGAAAAACGAAAAAAAATGAGGACCTTTAAATGGGTTAAAGGGAAAATCAATAATGAAGCACTATGAAACCAATATCAAGGTTTTGCCCCAAAAACACTACGACAAAACTATTTTGGCGTGGGTTCCCGTTAATTTTTAAAAAATTTTGGAAGTTCTTTTAAGGATTATTTTTGGCCCTTGACTTTATTAGAAAAAAAAAATAAAACCCTTAGGCAATGGCAAAAAACACTTTTTACGGCCATTAATGCCAAAGCATTTTACAACAAGCATTTTCTATTTGCTTTTCAATTTTAATCAAACCTATTGAGAAAAAACCAAATTTTCTGCGATTTCGGAGTTTAAGATGGATTATAACAAGTTTTTCCAAGACTCAATTGACCAATTACATCATGGTAGAAAAACGTTATCGCAGTATCAAGGATATTGAGCCAATGTTGGCTCTTTCTCCGCGCCAGCCCTTTATGCGCAATGTGAAAATAAAGCGGCCGAATAACCACGTTCGCGCCCAATGACTATCTTGGCATGGGCCAAAACCCCAAAGTGATGCGCCCGTGCAAAACCGCAAGCAACAGCGGTGCAGGCGTGGTGGCGCGCAATATTTCAGGCAATAACCACCCCTTAGTTGAACTTGAAAACGAGCTTGCCGATCTGCACAATAAAGAAGCAGGTCTTGTTTTACCTCTGGCTTTGTATCAAACGAGGCCGCCATTTCAACCATTGGCCGCTTGCTTCCCGATTGTCTTATCCTTTCAGATGAACTTAACCACGCATCGATGATTGAGGGTGCAGCCGTCCAGGGCGTGAAAGAAAAATTTTTCGCCATAATGATCTGGAAGACCTGAAAGTTCTGCCAAAGCCGCTGGTAATGAACGCGCAAAACTTATTGCTTTGAGTCCGTTCATTCCATGGATGATGATATTGTTCCCTATTGAGTGCTATCGCTGACCTTGTTGACAAAAACATAATGCCATGACCTATATTGACGAAGTGCATGCGGTTGGCATGTATGGAAAACGCGGCGGCGGCATAACTGATCGCGACCACCTATGCGACCGCATTGATATTATTGAAGGCACGCTCGCTGCTTTTGGCGGCATTGGCGGTTATATTACCGCCAGCAGCAATTATTGACGCAGTTCTCGCCCTTTATGCGCCGCCTGGCTTTATTTTACCACAAAGGCGAACACCAGCAATTGCAGCAGCCGCAAATCAGCTGCAATCCGCCACTTTGGTAAAGTCATCAAAGATCGAACGGTGATATGCAACAACGCCAAGCACAGCAAACCAAAGATATTTGAGCAGTTGGTTTTCCGCTGCGCCAGCGCAAACCCATATTGTGCCAATTTTAGTCGGTAATCCTGATCTTTTGCAAAAAGGCAAATAGATCGCCTGAAAAGCAGGTCATTTATATTCAGCCCATCATCATCTAACGGTGCTGCGCGGCACCGAGTCATTGCGCATCACCCCAACCCCATCATAGCGATGAATTAATTGAACATTTAAAAGACGCTTTGATTTCGAAAACGCTGGACAGCCTTGCATTGGTTTTCAAAGTGCTGATACGCCAGAAAAACAAAGATGATAGCAAGGTAAAATACGCGCTGCCTGGCCTCTTTACCTTGTCAGGCAGTGGCCACAGCAAAAACAATATAAAAATAATAGGAATTATTTTATTTTAAAATCATTCCTAAACTAATGCTTTAAATTGAGTTAAGTTACATTTTAATGTGAGAAGCTTATATTCTGTGGAAGAAAAACGCTTGCATCTTCTAAGCGTATGAGAAATTACCCATGCCAACAGCAAAGTCATTGCGCAATGCTCTCACTGGCTTAAAGACTATCCGTTACTTTCCAGAGCGCATTTCATCCAGATTGACCAGATCGGCGCCTAAGTTACTGCCTGATTCAGTTTATCCGGAAACCGCTTCTGTTGCATTTCGAAAACGCGCCCAGGCTGAATGCATTGAGTCGCAACTAAAACTGCGCATTTAAGGATTAAAAATCGACAGTCTATTTTTATTACAGCAGAAAGCTTCGCTCAAGTGATTTAACCGTGCAACCTAATTACGCCGCGCTTTATTGCCAAGGTTCAAAAAAACCATCTTCATTATTTAAATGGCGTACACGCTCAAGCAGATGAATGGATTCACTGACCAGATCGCGAAATTTTGTGGCACCACGCTTTTGCGTTTCGTGGTTAAATTGGTAGATCATCCAACGACAATTTAATTTTTTCTTTTCTTTGCAAACATAATCCGGTTTACGTCGCGGTCGCGCAAGTATCACCTAATAGTAGCCATGAGGCAACCTGCATCAAACGCGAACCTAAGCGAATATCCTCGGTAGAATAAAGGGCTGCCGCATCATCCGGTAAGCGACACATGGCAGCGCGCCCATCTTCATTGATGTAATGGCCAACTTCTTCGACCAGTTGCTGTATCTGCGCTGATATGAAGCTTCCTTTAAAAGCTGGTAATAAAAGCTCTTGTACTAGTTAATACAACCATGTTTCCTGATGTGTTGAGAAAGGATGTGATGGATGTGAGATCACCTGTCATGCCACCCCTGTTTCATGTACTACTATATTCATGGCTAAAGACTTCTCATTGAAGCAAAAAGTCAAGACATGAGCAAAATGCGTTATCGCTAATGTGTTTAACCTTCTGCTGGAAATTGTTAGGGCAATATCACTATCAGCATTGCTTTCAATGAAATGCTAAATCGCCAACTTGTCACCACAAGGTATTTTCAAATGCGACTGATTTTGACGATCAACAAGCAATAACCCAATTTTTATACGCTCAACGCAAGATGCTTGAATTTAGTTCCTTTCCATTTCTTACTTTATCCGGCATCAGTAAGTTTTTATTTTATATCCATATATTGACGTGATACACAGTAATATTTCACCAACACCCCACAGCACAGATAATTTAACTTGTTGATTCCGACATCATACTTATGGACTTTTATAATCGCAAAATTAAAAGGCATTGAGAATAACCATTACACAATAAAGCAAAGTGAAGGTTAATAAATCTTAATGGCAAGTTGTTCCATAAGACTTACAACATGCCCTGCCCTAAAAATTTTAGGGGTTGACACCTGACTTATATAAGTCATGGGTTCATTTATGGCCTTAAAGCATTGTGTACCCCTCACGAAATAAGCAGTTAGGAGCTTGGTGAATATTTCGTTGTAGGGTTCAATTGCTAGAATCGGCTGCCGATTTAGCTGGCGTTCATCGCAATACAGCAATCCGTTTCTATAAATTATGTTGTCGGACTGCCGCAAAGCAAGAACGAGCAGCACAATTTACAGGTGAAATAGAATTAGATGAAAGTTATTTTGGTGGTCATCGCAGCGTAAGGCAAATGGTCGAGGATGTGGCTGAAAGGTTTGTTGTTTGGTACGAACGAAAAAGTCTATACCCAAACTGGTCCTAGACGCCAAAACAGATAATAGCCATCGCCCATCATTCGAGAAAATCATACCTGATAGCGCGTTGTTTATGTACTGACTTTGGTGTGGATATATTCTGGTGTTTCTGGAATTTGAAGTATTTCGTCAGGCTGAATCATCTGCAATTATCGGCAAATGGAAAAACCATACTAACGGTGACAGAATTTCTGGAACCAAGCAAAAACGAGACATGAGGAAAATTCCAATGGAATTCCAAAAGAACATTTCGATTTATTCTGAAAGAATGTGGAATGAGATTTGTAATATGGGTTCACCCCAGCTACTGGATGAGACCTAAAATCATCCCCCTAAGTCACAATATTAGGTAACAGCCCTAAATTTTAAAAACAATAAAACCTTTTAACACTTTTCTGAAAATAAAGGCTTTCACTGCATTTTCAATCGTGCAAACCGCTTCACACTTTTGCTGAAAATAAAAGACTTGCACGCATTTTCTTAACGCAAAACCGCTTCACACTTTTGCTGAAAATGCTGGATCCCATGTATTTAATGCCGGATTAGCAATTGCTCCACTCTCGCCTGTCAGCACTTGCTCTGGTACAAATTGCTCGCTTTCTTGCCTTTGTTTTGCAGCAAGCTTAATCATAGGCCAAGCCACTCATAATAATAAGCAACAGTAAATTGCACAACAATACCAGTGGCAATCAGCAAACTATCAAAGAACCAACCACTTGAATTAACTTGCTTCAATACCTGCGCTGCCATGGCCAAAATAGTGCCAGTTACAAAAACAACGAGGCTATATTTCCCCAAAATTGCCAGAGGATTACTTGCCAAACAACGTGAAAAAAAAATTGGACATGAGGAAAAATAAAGAATCACATAGGCAAGCGCCGCCAAAATATGCAACACATAGGCGTGGCAGATCCATAAGTTTCGCGAATAAAACCAGTCAAACGACGAGGGATCCTGGCTGCTTGGGCCAATCCACCACATGCCAGCTCACACCCAAACAAGCTGACATAACAACAGCCAGCCGATCGCAGGCATCAACAGCGATTGGTGGGTAATTACCACCATTTTAACATGAAGGTAGTGAACAACACCCTTGACCCGCAAATAAAACTGCCAGTGAAAGCGGATTGAAAAAACCAAACGCTGGCATTTGGATAGTTGATGGCTGGTGTCCATAGGAGTGCTGAAAATAGTCAGATGCACCTGGTAAACAAATGGGCAGCAACAAGCCAAGCTTTCATGTGCTAAACAGCATTACAAAGGTACATCAAAAACGAGATATAGGAGTGATAAATATTATTATAACCCAATTGATGACCGAGCGTTATGTAGCTCAGTCAAGGCTTTGCCGGCTCTTTCACTAGGGGAGCAGATTATTAATTTCTCCACACAATTTTAGTGATGACAAAAAGATGGGCACCATGCAAAAATTGCGATAGTAACCAGCGTTGTCAAAATATGGGCCGAATACAAGGTAAACCAGGTTTCCACATTTTACGTTACCAAAGACGTTTCCCTGAACAAATTTTGCCAGGCAAGGCCAACGCAATACCCGGCTATTAAAAACAAAAGCTCAGCCGAATCAGAAAAACCAAAATTTTTAAGTGTAAATACTTCGAAAATATTACCAGGAACGTGATTGGATAAAATAGTCAATAGCCAAAGCCCGCACACATCGATGCGTGTATCACGTTTTGAGGCTTTTGGTTTCTAGCAAAATGTGGCGCTCACCACGGTCAGTTTACTCCATATACACCACCCATTTTAAAAATTTAAAAAGAGCAGAGTCCTTAAATATTCATATAATCATTCACCCAACATTTGATTTGAAAATCTAAATGCTCATTATAATGCAAGCACTTTACAATCATGATATAACCACGATGAGGCGATAAAAAGGAGTTCAAAAATGCGCTTTACCTCGGTCAATTTCTATACTCCCATCTTGAAATCTGCGAAGGCGGCCAACTTGAACGAATCAAATTCACATAGTTTTAGACTAAATGTTGACAGATCAAGATGGACAGCCTTTTAAAAAACTTCATCCATAAAAGGTTCACCCCACAAAAAATAAAATACCGCGTGAAGTCGAATCTATTCTAGAACAATCATGCATTAAACAATTTTATAAATTTCGTGCATTGGGTTAAATCAATGGCTGAAATACAAAAATCTTAGAGTAGTGACTATATTTAATTATTTTCCAAAATCAAAACGATGAAAGGACAAATGATGTGGGGCTTAATTACGCATTCCAGCATTTTTTAGATTTTTGAGTGTTTGATGTCTAATGAAATTATATTCTTAGTTCATCTTTCATTTGCAAGATAAAAAATAAAACCACCATAAAGACAATACGGAAGATCGGTGCAGAGAATGAAGCCACATGTCCATTGAAACTATACCAGAGTTGCTGCCGCATTGTTTTATTTTTCAACTGCGCGTGCACATCTCCCCAAACAATTGGCAGATATTTTATTGCTGGCGATGGCTTCTGCTTATTTTATATAGCGAAGAAAATGATGAAAACTCCTTTCAAAAAACAGGCAGAGGCTTTGATCCCGTGCGACATATTGTGGGTCGCTGGCGTTGCGTACATATTATCGCTGAAGATAAATGTTATCAGCCATCTTCGCGTCAAAGCCGATGGTTTACATATTGAAAGCAGCCTTGATGATTTAAAGGATACTATTGATAAAACACCAATCTTCGATGATGGTGGTTTTGCTAATTTGAAAGACCGCCACCATGCCATGCAGATTGGCGAACTTGAACCTGATTATATGATGTTTGGCAAGCTTGGCGCCGATAAGAAACCTGACGCTCATTCCCGCAATATCAATCTTGGTGAGTGGTGGGCATCGATGATGGAAGTGCCGGCCCTTATACAGGCAGGTAATAACTCTGGCGTTAATCGAACTGTTGCTAAAACGAAGGCGGTGAATTAGTCGGTTTTGATGAGATGATTTTCGGCGCAGACGATATGGTGGCCAATATCATTGCAGCAACAATTGCCGATGAGTACGCACCAAACGGATTAAAACGAGTGATGCGGGTAATTGGTTTTCTAGTGACAACTACAGCTTTAAGTTTCAGTGTGCCAGTGATAGGGTTTGCACAAAATACACCTAATGCAATGGTAATGGAAACAGTGCCAGCAAGTGCCAGTGATATTCGCGGGCCTATGCAAATTATGTGGCAACATCTGGTGGTCCACTATACTCTACATCTTCAACACCTTCACCTGATGAACAACACTCAGCATCTTCACCCAATCGCCAGTACTCTTCCAATGCGCCATCACCCCACACACCGGTAGACAACTAATCACCCTGCAATTCAATCAACTTAGCAATGACCTAATAATACTCAAACAGTAATCCACAAAACCGGTATTTTGAAAGTTGGCGATTGGTGATGCCGCCGCCTATTTTGCATGCCGACAGTTCAAAAGCCCTCGGGAAGAGTTTCCAAAAACGCGGATATTGCGGGACCCCTTAGCCGCAATGACCCTCATTGGCGCCAAGTTTTATATGCAGGCTGACGTGCAGTTGAACAAAACTCTGAAATGTGGCTGCAACTTCTGGTTTGAAACGAGCTTCGCAGACGTGAGGCTATGACCCCATGCTTTCAGCGCTTCTTTATTATGGCGCGTTAGAACATATTTAACGGCATCACCCGCTGGAAGCCGATAAATTCAATCGGGGCAATAATTATATCAAACAATCACAGTCGAGGCGGGTGTGCCAAAAGCCTATTCTTATTATGCGCAAATTCTTATGAACCAAGCCCCTGAAAAAGATAAGCTTGATATAGGCCTCAGGGTGCGGTTTTTGAAAGTGCAGTGGTGCGATCCCATAGCGCTTTATCTGGCAGCCGAACTCCCGTTGAAGTACAACTCTCGTTAAGGTTGATGAATATGGCGCGCGCGCGCTTTATTTGAAAGCGCCGCTTTGCGCCGGCAATATTGCGCGCAAATTAGGAACTTGCGGTTATGTGGATGTGGCTGATGGCTGTGTGGCGGCCTGTGCGCACGCCGGTGGGCTGCGCATTTACGTTGAAACTTGTTGCCGTTAACAATGTCTCTCTTTAGCCCAAGTTAGCCTTGTGCACGGTTCTTTATTTTAACGGCATACAGGTGCTGAACTAAAGATCTGCGGATGGAGCAAGTGCAGGGTTGCTCAACAGGGAAACTAAGGTGCAGACGATCTTGATATTTTAATCAAAAGCTAACTCCCCAACAATTAAGCCAAGAGACGTATGATTCCTTTATATAATCCCTAAGGATAGCAAAACTATTTTGTTAGCTGGCCTCTCGCCTATTGGTTGCTGTATAATGAATCGATTCTGTTTTTGAGTCAGTATTTGATCCGATTGGATTCAGATCGGCGCTCTAATCCATTGGTTTGATCTTTTCGTTTTTGTTCGAAAACTGCTTCCACCTCCTTTCGGAAAACGTCGGTCAAAAATCAAATGCGCCCACCATCAAACATCCTTAAAACGCAACAGCCCATCGCCCAACAAATCATTTCAAATCAATAAATATATAACTATAAACGTCGTAGAACTCGATTCGACTATAATTCCCAATATCCAACTTCTTTTCACCAACAACATGCACTGTTCCAGCCTTTGGGACTACTTCATCAGATTGAAATATCAGCAGCACTTCGCTTGAGCCGAAACCTGAACAGAAAGCGATATAAACTAACCAGCTTCAATCGGCCTGGCCAATCTAATAAGTTGCGCATTATTTTTTGCAGCTAAAAGACCCGTTTGATAAGCATCGGTCGAGTGCATGATAGTAATAATAAAAACAAAAAGCATTGATATAAAAATCAATATCCCGCCAATGATCGCAACTGCGTATTGCCTTATATCAAAATTGCGGCGTAACTAAGTTTTGTCTTTTGCTTGTTTGCTGCTCTGCCTACATTTTTACCTTCTTTTCACACTCAATGCCAACATCTAAGCTCAGTTATAGTGAGCGCATTTGCTTTTTTTGTGAAAATCAAATGATAAAGACGAATGATTAGAAATATTACCCATTGGTCATTTTTTTGGTTTTCAGCCTTATCTATTTCGCTCGAGGCCTGAAAGTGTGGGCGGTTTTCGGACAAAAAACGGTAAAATACATTGATAGGGAGCGCCTATCTGATCCAATCAGATCGAAATGCGCTCTAGTGTGTCATGGATAAATATGCGTCTTACTCCAACCCACAAATCTCATAGTCCGACTCTATGCAGATTTGTGCGGCCTTTTTTGCTTTGCGCACCTGCGATAGTGACAATGAACGACGCACTTCTTCGAGTGCCTCTTTTGCTTCTTCTGCAACCTCATCAGGATCTGTTGCAATTGAGACAGCTATCCACATATAGGCTAATAATTTATTTCTCTTAACACCTTCGCCATTATAATAAGCGGCGCCCAAATTATATTGAAAGTAAGAAAGATCCCTGTTTGCCACTTATATAATCGAACAGCTTCCTTTGATTTAGGCACCCTCTATTATCATAAAGTAGCGCAAGATTATATTGCGCATCGGAATAGCTCCGATCTGGTGTGATAGCGACAACATTTAGCTGTTTAGCCCTATCAACACTTTACGCCTCACCTTCCGCATACATAATAATTATTATTGAACTACTTGCAGCATCCCCTGCATCAGCGGCTAATTTATACCACTTAAATGCCTCGCGCTTATCAGTTTGGACACCATCGCCATTATCATACATGATGCCAAGGTTAAGGAGCGCATCCGTATAACCTTGCTCGCCAGCCTTTTTATACCAAATGACAGCTTGCGCTTTATCTTGCTCTACACCTTCGCCTTCATCATACATATAACCAACATTAAATTGCGCTTACATTTCTGTTGTGCTTATACCATAAAGGCTACCACTGTCTTGGAGTTACGCCATCACATCATCATACAACACCAAGGCGAAATTGGCATCTGCATCGTTTCGTTCTTGTAGCAGCCTGTTTGACATCATCAAATTCACGCATAACCCACCATCACTAAAAAATATTGGGTAAAATAAAATAATGTTTCAATGACGATGCATGTCATACCCTCAGTGAAACTCAATTAAAGTTACAGTGTTTAGGCGCAAATACAACATAAATTTTAAAACTTATTGTTTCAACAATAAGTAATATTATACACTTATCAAAACATATTTTAATTCTAGCGAATATATATATATTATAAAGATAAAATTTCTAGGCTGGCATAGGATATGGGTTAAGTATAACTATTCATCCAACCTGGATGCAATACTTTAATCAATTTCTGGTGTTGGTTCACAGTTAAAACGCCACCACACTTTAAGTAGAGGTGAGCGCCTTTGGGATGCCATTAAAGCGACGCATGGGCGCCGCTTGGCTTGGGTTCCAGAAGTTCTTCATCCTAATTGATATGATTGGCACCATCCATGCTGGGTTTTGAAATGGTTGATCCGCTCATGGCGAAACTCAGATACATCGAGAACATCATAGGCAGTGAAAAGCTGTCTGTATAAACAATGGAATCTGGGTTTTAATTGATTGGGTTTAATAACGTCGGTAAAGTACCAGGCATGGGTATTTGTGCATAGGAAAAGTACATGAACTTTTCCCATTACGTTTTAACAACCGAATACGGGTATTTTCCCACCAGCTCCTGCTATGCCGCCCCTTGGCCTTTTACGTACCCCACCAAAATAATCCTCATCAAGTCTGAATCTGCACCGTATGATGAAAGTTCGGGGATTTCTTGTTCAATAGTGGAGTAGCCATTTCTCGCAGCTGTGGAAATAAAGGGTAGCTGTTCCTGTTTACCCTGCTAAAACAGCAGCAGAGCGAGCCGTTGAGCCCATGAAATACTTAATGAGCGTTCTTTCATTTTACCAGTAAAAGACGACGCCTTTATGACGTAACTTATCCATTTGACAATTAATAGCTTTTTTAGCCATCTATACAGCCCCAAATTCTATTATATAAACCTCATATAGCCTTTTGAAATCACGAGCCAAAATCTTACTGCCGCGCCTATATAAGAGCAAAATGCTCAAGCATGTGTACTATTTTCAAAAAAGTTGAATAACTGCAAGTTTTTAATTGCCCCCCCATCGGATCATGCCATTTTTCTTGCTTTCAGTTAAATTTTATGTTTTTGCAATCCAAGATAAAAATGCTATATGCAATGTGATTGGTTTTATAGAAGCTTTACATGCGTTGATAGTTTTTAACACGAAATTCATTGGCATAATATTTAGCTTCAATAATTGGTTATAATTATCGAAAGAGAAGGGAGCTATAACCGGCCTATCAAAAACCAGATAGGACGATTAAGCGGTTAGTTGGGAATTTTAGTGGGCAATTTATATCACATGGGTTATGAGATACCCCATGGATATGAGGATAATTATAAGATATTTGATATAAATGGATAAAGCAGATGAAAATTAACGGCAATGAAATTCGCCCAGGTAATGTGATTGAACATGATGGCAGCCTATGGGTAGCAGTAAAATGCAATGCGGTAAAGCCTGGCAAAGGCGGCGCATTTAATCAGGTTGAACTTAAAAACCTTTTAAATGGCACCAAGCTTAATGAGCGCTTCCGTTCAGCTGAAACAGTTGAAAAAGTGCGTCTTGAACAAAAAAGACTTTACATTCCTTTATGAACAGGGCGACGCCTTGATTTTCAGTTTTGATCTGTGGTGCCGGGCGGAGCAGCCTGAATTGCAAAGTTATCTTTTGTTGGTGACGGCGCGGCATTTTGCAAGATGGCATGTTGGTAACCGTTGAGCTTTATGAAGAAAAGCCAATTGGTATTTCTTTACCTGACCACGTAACCTTAACAATAGCTGAAGCTGACCCAGTTGTTAAAGGCCAAACAGCGGCATCATCTTATGTTGGCAGTTTTAGGAAAAAACGGCATCTGTGTTTGTCTAATCTTCATTGCCGCAGGCGAGCGCATTATTGTTGATACCAATGAAATTAGTTATCTTCGCCGCGCTGATCACATTGCAGGGTGGTAAGCCATCACCACCTATAATCCCCTATTTTAGGGTATTAAATGCACAATAATCCACATGCTGACTTAGGATATCTTTGTTCTAAAAAGAGCTATGGAAACTAAAAGTGGTTATAAAACTATAAAACCATCTGCATTGAACATATAAATATGTCTTCAATATTTGGCAAAGATCATAACAAGATTAAGATAGCTTTTAAGCTCTTGCCTTTAGGATTATTAAACCTACTTTGATAAGTAAGATTAAACCTGTGGGAAGGGTTGGCTGGTGTTACCACCATCTTTGCGGGGCGATCATAATGGGATTAAATGTTAAAGAAAAACATAAGTTGGCAATGCTATAAGTTTCAAAATCTGTTTGAAATAGGATAATGAAATCAATCAGATTATTTATGAAAGCTTGTGGCTAACAATTATATAAGATTTAAAATATCGATGCTCATCAATATGGTGACAGCAGCTAATTTGATAGGAAAAGACGATGGCCCTTTCGGCTATACTGCATGTAATGGTACAAGCGACAGTAAAAGCTGGCCGCTCACTTGTTCGCGACTTTGGTGAAGTGCAAATCGGTGGTGTTTCGTTTCGGCGATTTATTATGTGTTAAGCGGACAAAAAATATGGAGACCATTCTTTATAATGAATTAAGCCGCGCACGCCCTGATTACGGCTTTTTGATGGAAGAAAGCGGCGAAATCATTGGTACGATGCCCAAAGACCGTTCTCAATATTGACCCACCCGGATGGCAACCACCACCTTTTACATGGTATTCCGCCTTTTTGCCGCCTCAATTGCTTTGGAACGGCAAGGACAAGAAGCTGCAGGCGTTGGTTTTGAACTCCAGTCTTAGACGAGCAGAGCATGGTGCAGAACGGTGGCGGGCGTTCTCTTAGATCGCCGTTTGCGTGTTGCTGCCCGACGCAAGCTTGAAGATGCGGTTATTGGCACGGGTATCCCGCATTTAGGGCGTGGTCATCATGGTAACTACCTTGTGGAACTGCGCAATGTCATGGGTGAAGTTGCTGGTATTCGCTGCCCAGGCGCCGCTCGACTCTTGTAGCAGTCGCTGCCGCTGGCCGCCTTGATGCCTTTTGGGAAGATGGCTTGCAGCCCTGGGATATGGCTGCTGGCATGCTGATGGTGCGCGAGGCAGGTGGTTATATTTTGATGGGTGATGGTGGGCGTAAATATGTAAATTGACACCAAAAAATATTGTTGTAGGCAATGAACTTATCCACGGCGCGCTGTTAAAGGTGATAAAACGCCCAATCTAAGCGCCAAATGAAGACGTGGATTTATTAATTTTTATCAAAGGCTATCAACAATTGATAAGTAGCCTTTTTCTTGTCTTCTTCGATAGTTCGAAAATATTTAGAATACATTTCGATCTGATTGATCAGATCAAGGCCTAATCGATTGCTTCTCCATATCTATGTTTTATCTAAAACTGCCTACACTTTTCGGAAAAACGCTATAGCTAGTCTCTTTTTATTTAGCACACCAGTCATTAATTTATCCTTTTTCAACTGAGCCCACAATATGCGCTTTTAGCCATTGCTATTAGGGAACGCTTTTCCGTAAAATACCTCTCAATCTTATATTCCACCATAGCGGGAAAACAGTCCTATGAAACGTTTTATCAAAGCAGTATCCGCCTATAATGCCAAGGATTATAGCAAGGCAATAGAATTGCTTTATCAGTTTTTAGCCAAAAAGCCTAAAGATATTGAAGGCCTTTACCTGCGCGCGTCTTGCCACCTTAATCGCAAAGCAAATGAATGCTCGCAATGACCTTTGTAGCCCCTTTTTGGCAAATTAGCAAGATGCCCAAGGCCAAGTGATTTATTGGGCGCGCCTTTATTGGGAAATGAATAAGCATAGTGAGGCGTTACCTTTAGCCCAAAATTTTGCCAATGCCTTTAACCAAAATGCCAATGCTCATGCAGGCATGATCGCCAGGCTTTATACACAGCTTTACTAATCATTATGGGCGCAGCCATCGAAAGTCGGCGATGAAAAGACGGCAAGCTTTGGTCGATCTAGCTTTTTTGACTGCAAAAACGCGATTATCCCTTGGCTGAAAACTATCTATTAAGGGCAAAAGCAATAGCACCCAATTTGCCGCAAATCTATGCCGGCCTTGCCGAAATTGCTGAAAAAACCGAGCGCTATGGGCAAGCAGCGCACACGTAACAAAGCATGCGATTGTGGTTTACAACGGGTTATGCGGCGCGGCGCCATCTGGCAGGATCTAAATAAGGTGGATAGTTTTTATCGCCAATTATGTGAAAATAACCAATTAAATGGCCTCCGACGTCGGTGGATGTGTATTATCCATTTTGGAAACACAGCAACTTAGAGCCCCAGCAGGGCTTGCCAAGTAGCTCAAAGTTTATGCGCTAAGCTGCCAAGTGGTAAATTTTGGGAACTGCGCCACTGGCTAGGCCTTTGAAGACTATCAGAGATTCCAAAGTGATTTCCGAAGAAATTTGTAGCAAGCGGCTTAAAATTGGTTATCTTTCATCAGATTTTTATGACCATGCCACCATGCGTTTAATGATTGCGATGCAGCCCGGCGATAAAATGCGTTTGACTGTATTCTGTCTATAACGGAAACCAAAAAAGCAGGTGGATGTTTATACGAGCCGCCTTGCACAACTTCCATGCGTTGCGGTAATCACGAGGCGGCAAAGCGGACCATCGGTTTCGCCCTTTACATTGCGGAGCAATGTACTGACATCCTTATTGATCTTAGCGCTACGCGATCATCGCCTTGGCATATCGGAATAAGGCTCATCACCCCGGCGCGCCACCTGCGGCGCTGGTTTTGGTTTTCCCGGCACATTAGGCCATGAGCGCCTTGCCGATTATATTATTGGCGACAAAATTGTAACGCCCTTAGAAAATGCCGGCGATTTTAGCGAGAAGCTTGCCCTAATGCCCCATTGCTATCAGCCCAATGACCGCACGCGCCCCTATACCACCACGTGACCTGCAGTGCTGATATATTCGTTGCCTGATCAGGCGCTTGTTCTTTGCAACTTCAACCAGATCATTAAGTTTAACCCAGAGACGATGGATCTTAAGAAAAGACAAGAATAACATCGAAAATGCCCATTTATGGTTGATTAAACCAAAAGAACAGGCAATTTATAGTAATTTGTTACAAGAGTTTAGCAAACGCAATATCGATATAAACCGCATTACCTTCGGGCCGCGCCTCTTGCTATTGGTGATCTTCATATTCAACGCCTCTATTCTCGGCTGATATTATGCTTGATACTTTTCCCTATAAGCATCGCATGTACGACGGCAAGCGATGCGCTTGGGTTGCGGCCCACTTCACTAAACGAAAAGTCATCTCACGGGTTGGTGGGCAGCCTTTTAACTGGCTCCATGGTTTTACCGATCTTATTTGCAACAATGATGAAGACTATTTAACTAAGATTGGTTGGGAATCTCAGAAAAAACCCTCACCGGTAAGAATTTCGGCGAAATTTGCTGCGCAGGTCATTTCACCGCTTTTTGACACAAAGCTTTTTGCTATCCACCATGAAAAACTTTATCAGAAAATGTGGCAAAACTATCAGCATAATAATGGTGAGGCGATTATTATCGATTGTGCCAACCACAGTCAAGTCTAATTATTATAAAAGCCCCGCAAAACGGGGTTTTCTTTTTAGAGCGTTTTCGAAAAGTGTGAAGCGGCTGGATAAAAAACGCAGGTAAACAATGAATTAGGAGCGCTGACCTGATCCAATCAGATCGAATGCCAGCCTAGCGTTACTTGATTTTGCAACTTTGGTTAACAAAAGCCCCGCAAATGCGGGCTTTTGGTGCCACGGGTTTAGTGACTTATCGCTTGGGGTGCATCACCACCATCATGTGTTCCGCCATCGGCTGTGCGCGATGCCTTTGAACGCCCGCCAATCAAACGATAGAACATAGGGATAAAGAAAGTTGCAACCAAGGTTGCCGCCAACATACCACCAATAACACCAGTACCAATAGCATGGCGGCTACCACGACTAGCCGAACCCGCACCGGTTGAGGTTGCAAGGGGCAACACGCCAAGAATAAAGGCCAGCGAGGTCATCACAATGGGGCGGAAGCGCATTTTTGCCGCAGAAATCGCTGCATCCACCGCAGACTTACCACTCTCGCGCTCAAGTACGGCAAATTCGACAATAAGAATAGCGTTCTTTGCCGCAAGGCCGATAAGAGTGACGAGACCAATTTGGAAGTAAACATCATTGGCAAGACCACGCACATAGGTCAAAGTACAGTACGCACCAGCAACCGCAAATCTGGCAGCTGTGGATAACCGCAAGCGGCAAGCTCCAGCGTTCAAATTGTGCAGCCAAAATGAGGAATACCATAATAATACCGAAAATAAGGTGCAGCATTACCCTGCCCCTGAATTGGTTATTTCTTGATAAGATGAATCCAGTCCAAGCAATCTGATAACCTTGCCGGCAGCATTTTGCTGCAACCTCGGTGATCGCTTTTTGAATTGCAGCACCTGGAGGTATAACTACTTCCATAAGCGTCACCTGTTACCTTTGCTGCATAAAACGCATTGAAACGCCTTCCCAGAACTGGTCAACAGTACCAACAATGCGTTTCATGGTGGTAATTAATGCATCGGGCGGCACCATTTCCATTATTGCCAGAACGCACGGAAAACCTGTTTTGATCTTTCCGGTGGCGGCGGAACTCAGCTTCGATTGGAAGTTTAACCTGATATTACGGGCCTAAAGAGTAAAAGTTCGTTAATATAAACGTTTACCAAAGGTTGAAGAAAGCGGTCAAGATTGTTTGATTGGCCATTGGGAGCTTTTTGCCTATCAACCACCAAATCATATTGTAACATTAGGTCGAATGTTGACGTACTGTACTTGCTTTCCAACCTCGGCCGTTTTCAGCAGCCCACCAAACGCAAAGAACATATTCAACTTTTCCTGGTACCACCGCTGGGTGATCTTGCACAAAAGTTTCAAAACCACTTGAAATAGATAATTAATAATAGCAGGTGGGTTAACTGGCAAGATAAAACCACCTTCAATACCACGGGTGGCCCCATAACTGGTCCATAATTACGTGGATCTTGGCTTGGTCCCGACGCCTGGCTCCAATCTTTCGGGGTTAAGAACATAGCACCGGCGCTTTGTTTTAAGACCGCCCACATCATATCAAAAACCAAAAGGGGAAACGATGAAATTCAACCGGCCTTATTTTTTACTTTAAAATTCTTCCTTTTGGACACCACAATCAATGGTCCGGACGCTGAACACCCGATGGCAAAATAACAAAAAGCCAATAAGAACGCCCCTGATTTCAGAAGGAACAAGTGGAACTTGGCACTTTTTTCAAAAGATAAAGACCGAGCCGCAGACAAAAATAAAAGATAGAATACCAACCCACATAGGCGAATGAAGAATTTAACGCCATGATATTTTGGTAAGGCATCAAAAACCTTTATTAAAAGGCCCAGGGGCAACCATGTTTTATGGGTTGGTTTTTAACAGGAAGCTTTACAGAGCAGGGTGTCAATGTCAAAACAACACCAGAAAATAAACCACCGAAATTGCAACAGAATGAAAATTGTTGATACATAATCCGGAAGACCGGCCCATGAAGGATTGGGGAATAAACACGGCGCAAAGCAAAGAACAACCGCGATAATTGGCGATGTCACTTCCCATGGATTTGACCGCCGCGTCAATGGGCATTTTTCCTCGCTCATCAAAACGTTCAACGTTTCGAAAGACCACAATCGCATCATCGACCACGATACCAATCGCCAAAGCACAAGACCGAACAGCGTTAGAATTATTGATCGAGAAGCCAAAGACATCATGCCGGCAAAGTACCAATAATCGAGAAGGCACCGAAATTAACGGAATAACCCGGGCCCAATTTTGGGAGGAATATGAAAACAACGATGATAACCAGAATTCCGTTTCGAAAAGGGTATGGATAACCCAACCGAAACATTAATAAAAGTTGTTTAGGCCACGCTTTGCCCGGGAGGGAAAATTTCGGGTGTTAATTAAGTCGATTTTAACAGATTCTGGGCCCAAAGCATTGGCATCGGCCGCAAAAAACCCGGATCGGGCACCATTGGCGCACGTTCAAATTACCTTCAACCACATAGCGGCGTACCAAGCCTAATTTTGCCACATCACTTAAATGAAGGGCGGAAACCATTGGCGTCCGACCGCAAGAAATATTGCCAAATTTCAGGGGGTTGTAAGACGGCCCTGCGTTGTCGCTGAAAAAGTGGCCCCGATTGGCTATCGGGCTGATCGCCAAAACGACCCACCGATATTGAGATTTTGCCTTCACGGGTAAAAATAAGTTGGAATAAGGTTTTGGGCAAGCTTATCAGGGCGCAACCCAGATACGTATTGAATAATCGATCGAGCCCCAAAACCCGGCATCACCAACACCTGGAAATACGCTTTAATATCGTCAACCACATTGAGAAAGGGCAAAGCCAACCTAGGTACCGGTCATAGGGCACTGGTATTGGAATGGAAAACAATACCAAGAATGGAGGAAGAGCGTTTCACAAACCCGGACGCCCAAACGCTGCACCTTCCGCGGCGGGTGGGCCGCGGCACCTTAACGTTAATCGCCCCGACCGGAATTAGGCCCCTTGCGCAAAGGTAATTGAAATTTGGAAGGTACCTTGCGCAGGGGTTCTGGCCGGGTGGTAAGAGCAGTCTTCAACACCGGATCTGCCGCCCGAGCGGAACGGCAACGGTTTGAGCAAGAGTTTGCGCACTTGGACCTGGAATTGTGCCGACACAAACCCGCGGTGGCAAGAGATCTGGATATTGCGCAAGGCAATTTGAATCGACATTATGGGCTTTCCACGGAGAATTGAGAAAGCACCGCCGATAAAACGGGCCCGTTGATGAAGAAACCAAATCGGTCATTTTCACCCGTTTGTGGGGCTTTTTAAGTAGCTTTGGTATCAGTGGGCTTTTGGTATCAGATGCCATCTTTTGGCAGAGGATCAATGGCTGGCTTATCACCGGCCGGGCTTATCACTCCGCAGATTTATCAACTGCGGGGCGCACCAAGCGGCTGCGCCTTTGAGGTGCGGCAGGTTTTCAGCCGCCCATCAACTATTGTTGGCCGGGTTTTTCAAAGGGAGGCATTTGGCCAAAAGCCTGCTGCGGGCGGAAAGACCATTTTGGGATAACCCGCCGCCGGCCTTTGCCAATTGTTCATCTTTTAGGGCCCCTGCATTTTTCCGCCCGTCATCATTATGGGGAGACAGGGTTAATTTCCCCGCCCGGCGCCGGGTTTAAATAGAGACCGCCCTACTTGGCGGATGGTCTTAACAAGGCGCTTTTCAATCATATTGTCACCCCAATGACAAAAAATTTGGTTTAGGCATCCCGCACCGGGGGATTTCTGGTAACAATTTGAATTATCGTTTTTAAACCAAAGGAAGTTTACCCGCAAAATTGCCCTGGCAACGAGCTTTTCGTTTTGGGTTGTCAACACCCGACGCACCCCAAAGGTGCCTGGTACCGGGGCTGGGAGGGGTGAAATCAAGGACCAAGCTCAGGATATTCCAACGCCGTTGCCGTTATTCCTTTACCTTGCTTACGCCACCACGCGCCGCCATGTCAACCCAAATTTTTGAAGGCTTTGGCCCGGTATCCGTATAGGAAAGAAATTCTGATAGATCGACCGCTTTGGGTAAGTTGGTTAAAAGACCATTTGCAGCAATCAAACCGCCTTTTACCCTGCGCGAGGTAGCACCGCTAATGGGGGCCGTTCCTTGGATATTCAAGATTAAGCTCAGCAGTTTTAACAAGGTTTGTTTGCGAAATTACGGCATTAGCATCGCGTGGGCAAAAGCCCATCGCGCTGCGCCGTACCATAAAACCTGTTGTTTTAAAAGCTCGCTGGCTCGTCCAGCATCGGCGCAAGGATTGATCATAGGTTGCTTGCGCTTGAGCAACTGGGCCTTTTTGGCGCGCTACTTCAGCAAAGGGTAAAAGGGATCTATCTGAATAGAACATCGCCCCTTTTAACCTCTATTACCTTCAAAAAGTTTGGGTGGAAAACCCCAACCACCCGGCTTTACCTTTGCGGTTTCCGGAAGAAACCACGGGCCAGATATTCTTTATAGGTAATTGGAACCCCGGTTTTCAAGCTTACCGCCGAAACTAGCGGGGTGCAGATTTTCGGCGGTTTTTGTTCCTTGATTACACGCAACCAAACCCAAACTGGGAAAGGCAATGCCCATCGTTAATTTCAAAAAAATTCAAGTCCGATTTCAGACCTCTATATCATGATATACCTAAATATAATTCTTACAAAATGTTTGTAAATAGGCGAAATTAGTTAACCGAATTTTCTTCGAATTTACCCTTTTATAACCCCACAATTGCCACCAAAAACATAATATTGGCTTACATGCCCCGGTAAAAATTATTATTTTACAAATATCTTATTATTGGTAAAAGAGTCGATAGGATAAAACCCCTTTGGTTGATAACAAAAATGAATGCGTACAAACAGAGGTTAAACAAAATCAAAATTGCCTGATAATGTTGTGGGATGATTAAACAATCAACATTGAAAATAGAGGAAATCAAAAATATGATAAAAACACGAGCCATAGGGGGCCACGGGTTTTGATAGGAATGACTATGAGGCGCAACCAAGCGAGGCCAGCAAACCCCGGATCTGATTTTACAACCCCGAGATTTTTTTTGCCGGCGGTATCACAAACCACCTGGGCAAATTGGAAAACGTGGCGCCCCGCCGCGGTGGCCTTTATTTTCACTTCACCGACAAGACGGAAATATTTCGCCATGATTTAAAAAGTGGCGCTTCCACAGGAAAACTTGATTGAGGAAGCGCAAAAAAATGATTGGATCAATCCCTGATATTTTAATAAATCTAACTTAACCGTTAAAACACCTTTAAAGCCAAGATGAAAACAGCAACAACGCGTTGTCACCATTATTACCCCCAAGCGCTGCGAAATATGGTTGGTGCTTTTTACGAAATGGCCCGAACGTTTACGCCAAGGCGGCAAGATTGGCTGCTTGATCTTTTTATTTGATTGGCCGATTGCCGCCAAAGAGCGCAACATGCTTAATGCTGATTTTTTCGTTAGAAAAGTGGCCTTTGCATGTTTGGCATTGTTATAACATAAGTGAATGGTTTTACCCAAAGTTTTGATTTCCCAAAAAAGGGAAACAAGTATTCAAACGCAAAACATCACTTGCAAACCAAAGCCAATTCCTTAAAAAAGAAACCCATTAAGTTTATTTTAAGGCCTTAAGAGCTGGCGGGTTTATCAATTTACAGTTTATAAAAAAATTTTTTTATAATTTAAGATGGCCAAAACCCTTTGTTTAGAAAAAAGCAATTTTGGTATTTTAAATTGTCCATTTCACCCCACGACGCCGACAAGCATCATTCTTGGGACATATGTTTTTTCCTGTTCCGCTTTTGAATTTGTTTTTGAAACCCGGCAAGCAACCAATAAGAATATCATGACGGGAAAAATAATCAGCCCTTTTATGAGCGGGGTATTGATCCCTAAGGCCATCGCGTGAAGATTTTCCCAAGTACCCCGCGATTTTTTCCGGGGCCGGGCCCACCTTCGCCTTCGGTTAGCCCAAACTATTATGGGAAATGCCAATCTATCTTATTGCCTCTGAAGCCCATGCGGGCCGTCTTCGCCAAGATATAGCCGGCCTTTCCTTAAATGGCGGGCGGCCAATATATGGCCCCAC
>JAGSMT010000748.1:0-23840 GCA_029286875.1 Lamproptera curius | reverse complement strand
GCTGAGCCCGGTTGGACCGATTACCAATTTCGGTGAGAGTCTCGTATTTATTGAATTGTTATGTAGGGTTATTTTCTCCTTTGATAAGTGTAAAATATTTAGGCTCTACTTTGTCACTGGGAACATTGGACGTTTGTGCCCTAGGCTAGGTTACTAGGGTTCCCCGATCGATTTAGGGGAGATTGGTGCAAATTCAAATTGAATAATTCTTTATTTAATTCAGGCTCTGTTGATCTCTTATGATAAGGGCTATTCCATTAACAATTTCCTTGACATTAATGTCCACTGGTTTTTCTACTTCTGTGTATGCTCTTGTCCTGAGAATTGAGGCCCGCAATACTCCACTCTATATATTTACATAATATTTTTTAAGGAACGAATAACATCTACTTTAATCTGTACTGTGAAACTTTGTCTAGTTAACCACCGCACCCCATTACCGTCAATGCCCCATTATAAGCTGGTAATAACTCCTTATTTATAGATAATTTCCATAAAACTAGGATTTGTCCATTTATAAACGACAGATGATCTGTGTTTATATGCTGTATGGAAAATAATGTTAACGTTATATTTACATATAAAAAAAAAAAAAAAAAAATGTTTTTTTTACGAAAATACTAAAAAATAATTATTGCTTTATAAAAGAGTTGAAACATGGAACTTCTATTGACACTTCTGTCAGTGAGGTGGTATTTCAATTTCTAAACATTTTTTTTAATACATATAAAAGTCGATTTACTTTTTATTAAATGTAAATTTTTTTTCCTTAAGCGAATTAATGAATGCTCGGCAAAAACATCAGATTTGTAACTTATAATAAAATGCTTGATATATGCATGACAAAAACTGTATATGTATGTCATAATTTGCTTGACTTATCTTTTACCTTCTAGATGATGAGCGAAATCAGGCGCTGTAAAAGTTTCCAGATTTTCGTGCACTCATAAGGGTAAGTTTCTTTTCATAATATTATTTCGTTAAATTTAATAAAAATAAGAAACATGTACAACCATCTTTATTTACAGGTTATAAACCATTGCAAGACCTCGTGTTTTCTGGATTTCCATCAGACTTATAAATGTGAGTCATACTGATTATTTTTACGTAACTCAATGCTCTAATGTTAGAAACATTGTTATAGTTTCAAACTGACCATAGGTCAATTTAATTTCCAGCGATTCGTGATTTGTTTATGTTGTATTTAGCTTTAATTCAAGATTAGTAGCTTTATAGCATGCAGAGTAGAATACTCTCAAAAGCTTGAATCTTTTGTGAAGAATTAGTGGCAATTAGTCTTAATTCAATTAGTTTTAATAAAGTAATTAAATTTATACTATCTATAAATAAATCAATATTATATACTTATTCGCCGGATATTGGTATCCACCGGTTTTTCTACTTCGGTGTTTGCCCTTGTCCTGATAATTGATGCTCGTATTACTCCACTTTATATATTTACATTGAAATTTTTTGAGGAACAAATAACATCTACTATAAAGATACTGGCTGGCTATGTTGGTTGACAATGGATCTTGACAGTTTTCGAGTCGGCAGTTATTGGCGTATTATTGTATCCTACTTGCAATGGGTTGGCGATCTAATAATAATAGATTTGAGACTGTATATTTACAGCCGCTACGTAGTTTGCTGTTCTTAGGACATAAAAAAGTATTAAAACTAGTCTTAGTTATTTTTTTTTCATGTGTTTAATAAAATGAACATAATTGTTTTGTATTTTTGGGATTGAATTGAAAAAATGTTGCTTTTCTACAGCAGTTCTAACCGATCTTTTATGGCCATCTATTAGTATATTCATTTATAGCTTTATAATTTATGCTAAGCTGCCATTCACCTAGCTAATGTGTATCAAAATTTAATATAATTTGATGATATATGATGTTGATTTTCTTTTACAACTACTACTTTACTGAGGAACTGTAATATCCAGCGGGTTGTGATTTGTTTGTGTCGTACTTGTTAAAAGACAGAAATGGTGGCAAATTTGCTTCTATTTGTGTACAACATCTTACAAATCCTTGGACGGGGAGCTGTAACTGTTACTAAATCCGGTCTATCCTTTGGGTCCATAATAATTGATCGGGTGTGTTTGGACTGTATAATTTTATCACTTTAAGATGAAATACTCTTCCTATTAGATTGTAAAACTATAAAGTAAAACTTTTAATTTTATCGATTGAGTGAGAAAACATAAGTCTTGAATTTTGCAATGGAATTGTTGATATATGCATTTCAAAAACAGTATTTGTATGTCATAAATTGCTCATTGCCTTTACATTTTCCTTCTAGATGGTGAGCAAAATTAGGCGCTGTAAAGGTTTCCTCATTTTCGTGCACTTATAAGGGTAAGTTTCTTTTCTTAATGTTATTTAGTCCTATATTTCTTTAAAATTAAAAAAAAAAGTTCTTTTCTATATTACCTTTTACGTATTATTTTGTGGTACCTATATTATTTTACACTGTACCATTTTTATGCATTGCTTGCCTGAAATAACACAATTTTTGTATTCCATTGGCGGACATACTAAATAAAATAATAAATGTATCGGGTAATATAATCAAATATTACCCGAAGCTTTTCATTAATTTCGTCTCCTCATTTCTTGACATTTTGTTGATAATTCGTCAATAATAAAGCTGATTCCTTATTTGTTGCCAATGGGTTAAATTCAATAAATGTATCGGGTAATATTTATAACATGAATAATTATTTTTCTAGCTCATACTCATAGTTTATTGAAATCAGACTAAGTAAGTTTATTTAATTAACTGCTGTTGCCTATTTGATTGATATTTCATTGGCAATTCGTCAATAAGAAGTTAATTCATTCATTCGTTGTCAGTGAAGTGACCCTTGCAACTTAATACATGTATTTCGAGTCTAGTTTGGCTAAACTGTAGTCAGTAATAAGATGTATAATGTCTTAATTTTTTTTTCTTTCCAAGGTACACAACACCCCTGACTGCTTGTCTACACCAGATGAGAGGTAAGTTGTGATATTGTCAATAGTTATAGGATAAATAATCCTCTCCGTAATTGTCTGTCACGTCTAGGGTAATCATATTTTTGCTGATTATTCTGTGTTGTTTTAATCATATTATACGTGTAAGATAACTTGTGTGAAAGTACGTTGGTGCACCTATTTAAAAACATATAAAATAAATACATATCTTCAAAGTTATACATGTTGATCTATTCATTAAAGTACAGTAATTCTTTCTTCATGGCTATTTAATAATTTCTTACAAACACTTTCCAATTCTTAGTCTAACCAATATCACCTTACAATAGTATCTAAGCGAAGCAATCTAGGGATTTTAATAACATAATAAATTGCGTTATATCTCAATCATGGTACACAACACCTATGATAGCTTATCTTCACGTTATGAGGGGTAAGTTTTGATATTATCAATAGTTAAAGCATAAATATTTGAATATTCAAAAGTTATACAAGTTGATCAGTTTAAGAAAGTGTCATAACTCTGTGAACAACTCGTGGTTACAATGAGTCACATTTATTATAAGTTGGCTGAACTACAGTACCTTCCAAGACATCGCGGAATCAAGAGTTAATACAGAAAAGAGAATGACGCCGCTTCGTAACGGGTCTCAATTCGCCGGACATTGGTTTTTACTGGTTTTTCTACTTCGGTGTTTGCCCTTGTCCTGAGAATTGAGGCTCATCATACTCTACGTTAAATATTTACATTTAAATGTTTTGAGGAACAAATAACATCTAGTATAGAAGATAGTCAAATTTCGGCAGCACTAAATTATGTTTTTAAAAACTAAAATAAAAACTAAATGCCGATATTGAGGCTTTAATTAACTTAACAAAATAAGGTGTTGCCGATATGGAGGCACTAATATTAATGACTTAAAATTAGTTCACAATTAATTATGCGCGCTGCATTAGCCGGGAACGCTTGTTCAGATTCCTCAGAAAAGTAACATAAACGCTTACTATGCTTTCTCACGGTTGAGGACTGTGAGAAAGGCTCAAATGTCTTTATTGCGAAATTGCTGAACAAGCCCTCTCTAGTCCAATACAGAAGGGTGAGGGGGATACATAACTCCTCCCTCCCTAAGAGAGAAATTATCGGAATTCGCTACTTTTGGCATATTCCGATGATTTCGTGCAGAGTCTATAATTTTTAAAATCTTACATCTAAACACATAACATAGAAACATCAAGAGCATTAAGATTACAAAACATAAAGTACTATAGGCTAAAGCACTGAATTTAGGATCTGTCTTTGATGATATAACACTGTCAAACACTTCACTATTTTTCAATGCATATGACATGAATTTTATGTCGTCAAGATTAATTTCACGCATGTTAACTGTACGTGCGCTAGATAGGGTTGCATTCGAGTGCAGCGTGGGTAGATTGATGACCGGAATTGGTGACACCGCAGCTCCCTTCTCTGTGTAGACCCGGTGATGCCGAATCCGAATTCCGTTGATGTCTAGGTCACAAGGCTCGTCGACAGTGATAAGATACGTCCCAAATACCGAATATTTGGTTAAATCTTCGTCACATTGTTTGGTTATTGTTGTTCTTAATTTGGTGAAGAGGATCCAATTGTCGGTATTTAATTTCTGGACCTTGACGTCTTCAATATGAATAGGATGCTGTTTGCAATAAGTAAGATTATTAGCGAACTTCATTAGCTGTTCCTCGCAAGTTTGTCCCGGATATAAAACTCGGTTATCCTCAGTACACAGGAACTGATCTCCAGCGGCGAGCGGACGACATGGAGCTATGACCGGCAGGTACTTTTCACCTTTGCCAACAGGTATGGAAATTTGGGAAATACGGCTAGGTTGTGTTTTTAGGCTCAAGGAAAATAGGTAAGGAATACATTTTGAAATAATTGTATGTGCAATTATCCGTAAGTGGAACTTCCATTATAAACGTGATCTGATTTTTCTTAATATAAGATTTGACAGAAATTGTTTCTTCCAATTTAACTAAATTTGATTCGTTAGGTTCATACACTAATTTTCCGGATTGAGATATAAGTTTTAAATGGTATAATAATTGGTAGAATTTACAATAGATTGGTGTAAAATAGAACTCTTACTAAATGCTAGAGCTGTCTCTACTTCACTTAGATGAGTGAATATTGTGTGAAAACTACTCATAAATAAGCTATATAAACCTAATATGTATGAGGATGATAACCGATTACTTTCTTTATTTACCAATTCGCCTAAGGCGCTTTCAACTTTCTTTAAACGTGTGTCAAGTATTATGCCATTTTTGCTCATAAGTTCGGTAGTGTTTATGAAACTGTCTAACATTTTGGATACAATGGTTATCTTTTTAGACACAACTACTTGGTCATGACTTATCTTAGAAGTTAATCTATCGTATTTAAGAGCGTCATCGTGATCTAAGTTACCCGTTACAATTTTTATAATGGATCCTAGTGGATTTATGAGACCTCTTTTGTAACGTCGTGGTATTAGTTGACGATATTTATCGACAGTAATATCACGCAGATGTTGTACGTGTGCTAACATGCCAATAGAATCCTGAGGATAAGGTTGTCTAAGATTCATTAGTTTTTGAAATTCGGAAAATTTTGACATTAATAATATCAAATCATCGTAGATTTTTTGTAAGCTAAGAGTCTTAATGATAGTCCAGCTGTCTGTTTGTACATACGCTTGGCCCTCCTTAACGGGTAGGAGTCCTGGGTTTCCTTCTGCAATTAGTTGGAGAGCGACTGTTGTCGCTGCTACTGTCAGAATACACCACCTGTGGAGGGCGTTTAATATTTTTAATGGGGGCTTTTGTATTCTTTCTTTCGGTAATTACTTTAATTGGGATCACATTACGTTTAGTCTCACCCACAACCTTCGCTTTCTTATATCTTGGTTTATCTTTGCTCTTACGCTTATTAATATCTTTAACAAAAACTGTTTTTCCTATTGGTAGTTCAACATCGTTTTCCCCTCCTTGCTTTTGCCTAACCCTTTCTTTATTAGCTGCCTCCTTTTCCGCCAGCTGCGTATAGAAATTTAGTACGCTTTTCATGATCTTTAACTAGCTGTTGGGTATACGCTTTTTCAAATTCTGTGCTGAATGGATTTTCGGAATCTGTGTGGCCAAATACTATCTCAAAAGGAGTTAAACTGGTAGCTGAGTGAACAGTATGGTTATATGCCATTATGGAATATGTCATAACGGACGATGCGTCAATGCACTTTTGCTCGTACTTAGCAAGTCTATATATCTCTGTAATGGTTGAGTGAAAGCGTTCTATTAAACCCATAGAATTTTGATTATTTATTGTTCCTACATGACGGTCTATTTTATGCAATGAAAGGAATTCTTTCATGAGCTGATTGTTGAATTCCTTGCCTGGGTCGGAACTGATTCTTTTTGGGATGCCGTAGAATGAAAAATATTTTATCAGTGCTCGAATAACTTCGGGTGTGGATTTGTTGGAAATCTCAATTGCTTGTCCTAGTTTACTAAATGCGTCTATTAGTGTTAGATAGTATTTTCCTTCTATTGAAAACAAATCTATAAAAAGTTCTTGAAAGGGTGCATCTTGAGTCTGCGTTAATTGTAAAAATGGTTTAAGTGGTTTCCTGTCGTATTTCATTGATCGACAAGCATCACAAGCATTTATGACAGCAGCAACTGTTTCCTCCATTTTTTTCCAACAATAATTTCTTCGTAGTTTGACCAAAGTTTCTTTTATACCCCGGTGGCATGTTTTTCCTTGGTGATATTGCAAAACAATTTGTCTTTGCTCACTTTCATTATCCACATACACGACTCGTTCTGTACATTCATATAGTCGTACCATTTCCTTTTTAAACAATGCTAGGACTAACTTACTAAACTGTTTTCGATGTTCTTCTTCTTCAAAATAAATAAAATATCTAATTTTTGGTCTAATGTATTCCTTCAAGAAGTTTTTTATTAATTCGGTGTTGTTTATTGGCAAAAATACTTCTAAAATTTTATGTTTTTCTCTCGATAGGTCTCTTACTTGCATCTCATTTTTTAACCACGAAAATACAAGTATTTGGTTTGGCTTGTTATCTATGGCTTCGTGCAAGATAGGAATGCCTGTGCCATCTAAACTAGCGGCTGAGTGTACGGTTTGCGATTTACTGCTTTCGGGTTGGACATAAACGGGTTCTTCAATAGGAAGGCCCAAGATTGATGTTGTCCTTTCTGATGAATTATCAGAAATCGTAATGGGTGACTTTGTGCTATCATTATCTGAGTCAATAGTGGACAATTCTTCCTTTTTTTCTAAATTTACAATCATGGAGTCTGCGTCCTCGTCATCCGAATCTAAAGCATTAAGTTTTATCCTGCTGAGTGCATCGGCGTTGGTATTTTGTTTACCGTTTTTATATATGATTTCGAAGTCAAAATCTTGTAATCTCAATTTCCAATGAGTTAATTTGCTGTTCGGGTCTTTTAACGAATTGAGCCATGCCAGTGGTCGGTGGTCTGTGTATATATAAAACTTGCGTCCATATAGGTATGGGCGGAAATGTTTAGTAGCCCATATTATAGCGAGTAATTCACGCTCTATTGTGCTGTAGCGGCTTTCGGTATCGCTTAAGGTGCGACTTGCGTACGCTATAGGCTTGTCGCTACCGACTTGGCCTTGGGATAGAACTGCACCTAGCGCTACATTTGAGGCATCTGTCGTTAGTATGAATGATTTTTCAAAATCGGGATACTGTAAGAGAGGGGCGTGAGTCAATAATTCCTTACATTTGTTAAAGGAATCAATATACTTCTGGTCTATAATGATCTTATTCCTTTTCTTTAGGCAAGATGTCAGAGGTTGAGTTATTTTAGCAAAATCTGGAATAAACGCTCGGTAATAACCAACGAGCCCAAGGAAGCTTTTTGATCTCCGTTGTTGTTTTTGGTATAGGAAAGTTTAAAACAGCGTTTATTTTGTCATCATTTGGTTTTAGTCCATCTTTGGTGATCGTATGACCCAGATAGAGAACTTCTTTGCGCAAGAATTCTGATTTGTCTAATTGTACCTTCAAATTAGTTTGCCGGAGCCTGTCAAATACGAGTCGTAATTTTTGTATATGTTCCTGTAGGCTACTAGAGAATATAATGACGTCGTCTAAGTATACCATGCAGTGTAGGCCGATTAATCCTCGCAGGACGTTATCCATGGTTCGCTGGAAGGTAGCTGGGGCTGTCTTTAATCTAAAAGGCATGGAAATGGCCAGATTGTGTGCTGAATGCTGTCTTTTGTCTATCCTCTTCTTGGACTTCAATCTGGTGGTAGCCACTGGCTAAATCTATCGTTGTAAAATAAACGCTTTTCCCCAATTTATCGAACAAATCGTTAATATTCGGCAGCGGGTACTTATCGTCGATGGTGATGTCGTTGAGCCTTCTATAGTCGATGACCATGCGCCATTTAACTTCACCGGAGGCATCCATCTTTTTGGGCACAAGATGAACAGGCGCATTCCATGGAGAATGGAATTCTTCGATTACATTGTCTTGTAATAATTTTTCAACTTGTTTGTTTATTTCAGTCGTTTGAGTTGGTGCCTGTCTGTATGGTTTTATGTAAATCGGATCTTCAGTTCTTGTTCTAATTTTGTGTTTCACTTGATTAGTGAAACTAAGAGGTAACTGATCACAATGAAATATTTCTTTATATTCCTTACATAATTTTACAATATAACCTCGTTCTTCCTCATTAGTGTGGCTTAATCTAATTTTTTCTAGATTTTCGTTTAACAATTGTTCGATTTGTAAATTATCGTTTGTTGTACTCTCGTGGGTAAAATTTAAATTTTCGTCTGGCTCGTGATGTTGAATAACCTTCAGAGGATTTCTTACAGTTAATTTGATTTGTTTCTCCGATGCGTTTTGATAACCGTCGAAGCGTACCCATTTGTGCAATTAACTAATGCACTAGGCATTCGCACGCCCGGTCCAAATTCTCTATAGTCCATTAAAGCTTCGCCAGAATACTGATCGATGGGAAGCTTAACCCGATGTTCCGTTCGCGGTTGTAATTCAATAGTATAGTCCAGGTTCTTATTTATTATAGGTATGCACGCAGTTTTCGTCCTTAATACTTGGTGCTTTAGGTCGATTACTGCTTCAAGTTTATTTAGAAGGTCATTCCCTATGAGACCATCGTACCGTTTATCGACGTCAAAAACGTAGAATTTATTCCATTGGTTGCTATTAAATGTGGGCATAAGTGGAGCTTCCACTACTTCATTATGGAAACTGGAGGCGTGAGTGCTGACAACCTTAAAGGGTTCTGGTTTGATGTGGTTCGCAAAATAATCATATGCTTTTTGCGGGCTTAGAAAAGATCGCGTACTGCCCGTATCTAGCATCATTTTCGCATCGATTTCTGTTATGTGTATATAAGGCAATTTAAGTGTTGGATCACAATCTATTTCTATTTCTTCTGGTCTGAATCGGAGGCCGGTGTCGGAAAATTTTCATCTTGCCCTAAATCTGATCGTGGTGTTTCGTGCAAAACATCTTCGTACGCGTAATATTCACCAACGGGACAATCTTCCATATACGCGTACTCTTGTTCTGGTTCGCAGAGGTATTCATTGTAACATTGGTCTTCCTCTGTGAGCTCATTTAAGCGAAAACCTTCGCGAGGCGTTAGAGGTGCTGTCCTCATGGTTACATCGGAGGATTGTAATTGCGGTTTTTGTACTTGGGGGTGTCTGTAACCAAAGTTCGGAGGAGCAATGGGGAAATTCGGTTTGTAACCCGTTGGTTGATGTTGGTGTTGGTTTTGTGGACGATAGCCTAGCTGTGGGTTAATGCCAAATTGCGGTCGATATCCTTGCTGTGGGTTAGATCCAAATTGCGGCGTGCGATTTCCAAATTGATTTTGGTTGCCAAATTGTGTCGGCCGATATCCTAGTTGGGGTCGATAACCAACGTTCTGTGGCATGGTTTGTGCAGGCATTTTATATGGCTGTGGTAGGAAATTTAACCTTTGTGGTATGTTCTGAGGTACATAGGATGTTTTAAATCCACCTTGCTGTGGTCCTATACCAAATTTAAATCCTTGCCCTTGGGGTGTAGGAACCATCGGTTTTGAGGAAGTTCCGGTATTATACATTTTATTTCTCATGTTGTATTGGTCTTGGAAATTTATTTCCTCGAGCACAACACCTAAGGCAGCTTCTAAGGTAGAGGGTGATTTTAGACGTACTATACGAATTAAATTCTCCGGCAAGTTATAGAGAAACACGTTTAGCGAAGTATTATTATAAATAATTGTTTTTGCCCGTTTTAAATCTGCGTCGTCTGAAACATTGACCTTGGAGATAAGGAGTGATCTTACTGTCTGTATCCTATTGCAAAAGTCTAAATAGCTTTCACCCGGTTTTATTTTCATTGATTCTAATTCAATATTTATGCATTGCTCTGTTCTAGGGTCCCCAAAATGTTGTATAAGTAAACTCCTAAGATCTGACCAAGAAGAAATGTCTTCACGTTCTGATAACAAGGCGGCAGCTTCGATCTTCAAACGACTTGTTATCGAATGGTACACGTATAAATTTTGATGCTCGCGACCTCTATATCTGTCGATCACATATTCACTTTTTCTAAGGAATAAGTTTAACTGTCTCTTATCCCCACCGAATACCGGAATTAAATTTAAAATTTCTCGTGGAATGGCTACTAATTCCTCGTCACACATTTTTACAACTTATTATTGTCAAAAAGAAATACAGAAATATCAGACTGAATGATAACACGAAAATAACGCAATAACGATAACGAAAGAACACTTGTACTGAATGTAAAATCTCTAATATATAACGCTTAACAATACTCTCTAAACTATATTGTTTTCTTAATATTATTATATTTAAAAATATTAAAAAAAAATATTTTGTTTTTACAAGTGCGTGACTTAAAATATTACAATTAATATTTAAAATGTTGAAACATAACAATTATTTAAACACGATACTAAAATATTATTTAATAATACAATCTTTGCTTACAGTTTGATAAGACAACCAGATTACGTTATACAGGAAGAGTTTCGATCCCACATATAACAATTAATTAAATTTATAGTGCAAGGCGTTCAGAGGAAGGAGAGGGATGGCAAAAGTAGTACTCACCAGCCGATCACGTTCATCCTCAGCTCGTCGTCCCGTATGACGAATTTATTTGTTGGTTCTGGATTTCTTGAAATACGGCTATTCGCGGGTTTCCCGATTTGAGGGCAACTTATCGCACCGCTAATTCGAAGAATCACCAGGCTGCGCCAGTCAAATTTCGGGAGCACTAAATTATGTTTTTAAAAACTAAAATAAAAACTAAATGCCGATATTGAGGCTTTAATTAACTTAACAAAATAAGGTGTTGCCGATATGGAGGCACTAATATTAATGACTTAAAATTAGTTCACAATTAATTATGCGCGCTGCATTAGCCTGGGAACGCTTGTTCAGATTCCTCAGAAAAGTAACATAAACGCTTACTATGCTTTCTCACGGTTGAGGACTGTGAGAAAGGCTCAAATGTCTTTATTGCGAAATTGCTGAACAAGCCCTCTCTAGTCCAATACAGAAGGGTGAGGGGGATACATAACTAGATACTTATTTCATATCATACATGATTAATCTGCGATGCTTTTCAAGACTTCAATTAAGGAAGAATGAATATAGACGAATGGTCGGCAATGGTTCATGACAGTTTTCGAGTCGGTAGTTATTGGCGTATTATTTTACCCTGCTTGGAAAAGGTTGGCACGCTAATAATTAAAGATTCGAGACTGTACATTTACAACTGCTATGTAAGCTGTTCTTAAAAGAATAAAAAAGTGCTATAATTACTTAAGTCTTCATCATCATCATCAGCCTAGATACTTATCTGTTAGACATAGGCCTCCCCTAACGCACCCCTATCCATCAGGGGGTTTTTGGACCGTATCCCACCACGCTGGTCCCATGCGGATTGGTGGGTGGACCGACTTTTACATGCCCATCCGACGCATGGATCATCTTAATTTTCAGACAATTCGGTGATCGGCCCAATTTGCCCTAACCAACTAGGAAACAACAATAAAAATTTGTTGAGTCCCCGCAGAATTCGAACCTACGACCTCCCGTTTTTTCTAAAGCACACGCCCATACCGCTAGGCTATGGAGGCAGTTACTTAAATCTTAGTTATATGTTTCCTTTGTTTAATAAAATGAACCTAAGTGGTTTGTATTTTTGGGATTTAACAAATAATAATTTGTTACTTTTCCGCACTTGTATTACAAATACTAAATGTTTTTTTTGCATTATATCTCGTCAAGTTTTATTTATTTTCTCAAGAATATGCTCATATAACGCTAATCGCTATATTAATAATATTTTTGCAATACAACTGTGCGATGATATCCACAACAAAAGGGCTAGTGGTGGTTTATATCCATTGTCATTGTGGTGATTTTGTCTGAGTTACATTTTAAATAATTATTTTTCCCGTGCAGGTACACGCAACTGGACATCTGGCTCTTTTCCTCTGATGATACGGGTAAGTCATATATTTAAATATTTTGGTATTTTTATTTTCAATTATTTCCAATCACGTGTGAAATTAGTTGTTTATAGACTTCCCACGCGATTGGCTTTTAAATGTGAGTCATATTGATTATTATTACGTTACTCAATGTTTTGATTTTCGAAACATCGTTATAGTTTTAAAACTAACAAAAATGCTCTCTTTTGTAGGGCAATGTCGGGTGATTATCCAATAGTGTGAAAAATAAGATGGTTATCAAGACCTAACCAGTCGGTTAAAGGATTTAAATGTCTTCATAATTATTGACAACTAAGTCGTCCATCTAATACAATGCAATGCCCTTTGTGTTATAGACAGTGTTTCCAGATCAAAAAAATTAAATAACATCGTAGGCTATTTGAAAAATACAGTGTTTTCATATTAAAATCACAGTAAATATGCAATGAAAAAAATGATATTTTTTGATGTTTTTATTTAATCGCTGTCACTTTAGTTTGGTGCTGGCTCAGTTTTGTAAATGCTTGACTTAAATAACTTGAACATGGAAGGCTTGAAATTAACACAGCTACTTGCATGACGTTTAATGGACTGATGTGCTAGAATAATAATATGGCCTTTTATGGTATTTGTGTTAGGCAGTTTCTTTTCTTGGTCTTTATGTCCATTTTTTTCTGTCATATTTATCATTGACATTATTGTAAAACTTTATATATTGTTAAAATTATAACAGATTATTCTCGTTGTGTTTTATAAATAAAAAATAGTATCGAAAAAAAAACAGTAATTTCATACACTGTATTCAAGCTTATACAGTATACAGTAGACTGAGTAGAATTACTGTAAATCTGCTGTTATTACAGTGCATCTGGAAACACTAGTTGTACAGGTCAGATGCCGGTAATGTTATGTAAAATGTGATTCAGTTAAATCTATATTATATATAATAACTTTGAAAAACGTCTAGGATATAGACATTTTGGGGGCTTTTTTTAAAATAATAATAATAATAAATTTAATGTTGTTACCGCTTACTTTGCGCTGAGGACATACATCAATCAATGCATATGCTTTTTCAAGTTATTTTAGAGATAGAGACTCGCAGATGGTGTAGTATTTTCAAACAATGTGTGAACGGGTTTTTTTATTATTATGAATAAAAAAATTCCCAATAACATAAGAAAACAAAATGTCATATTCATGATTATTCTTTTCACAATATCTTAAATTTGGATAGATTAGAAATGAACCCCATCATAAATTTTGAAAATGGCTAAAAAAGTGAAGAAAATATTTTGATAAAGAATATATCTTAGTAGATTCAGCACGAATTCTCTATCGGATTGAAGGCTGGCAAATAGCTGGATTTTATTATGCATAAATAGAAGAGTGAAGTACAGATAGCGAGTTCGCATCGTTGGAGGACTAAGGCAGCTTACAAGTTCCCAACCTAGGGGTTGTACCTGTCGTTATATTCGGTACATCGCCAAGGTCAGGCATTTGTCGGCTGTCGTTCCAGCAATTTTAGCATTTAGCATTCAGCTCATTAGTATTAAGGACTTTTCTTTTATGGAAAATTATGATTTTTTTCATATTGTATAAGTATATGTAGTGCTGGGATTTCTTTCTGCGATAAGTAAAAATAAAACTTTGGTTGCTTTTGTAATCTGTTTATTTGTTGTTATACAAGATCTTCACGATTTCCTCATAAAAGCCTTATTATTTAACTGAAACTTAATATTCTGTCAAGTGCCAGTGGTACTTTCATTTGGTTTTTTTATTTTATCAATATCTTTACCAGTATAAAGTTATTACATTTGTTCATATATCATTATTGGTTACGTTTTGGAATATGGTTGAGATTTAGTTTTAAGTTAAAATTACGATATTTTCTATCTAACGATAATTGCCATAGTCTCGGAAATTCTGAAAAGCACGGAGGAAGTATATAGCATGGCTTCTAATTTGAGCGCTAGTACGCTGTTGGCTCGATTATCAACTTCAGCTATTACTATGATCGCTTAATTGGTTATGTATTAAAGTGTAAAGTGACCTATATATTGTAATAAAGTTAAATAGCATTTGAATAAATTTTTGTTATGACCTTAGAATTTCAGCGGCTTAAGAAAGATATTTTTCGACTAGCAACTAGAAATACGCAACGCTTGATATGGTCTCCAGATTGGTCTTTATCGGAGCGACTGAATTACCTAATTCAGTCGAGCCCATAACTACTCAACTGGTGACTGTAAATTTCAGCAGCGCATCAAAATATACGATGACACACAGAACATGAAACATGTCACCAGTAAATTATGGCTGAAGATGAATTTTTATATCCAATATCTTCCGGGTCGCTGGGTCCGGGGTTGGACCGATTACCAATTTCGGTAGGGTCTCGTGTTTATTGAATTGTTAGATAGGGTTATTTTTTCTCCTTTGATAAGTGTAAAATATTTAGGCTCTACTTTGTCACTGGGAACATTGGACGTTTGTGTCCTAGGCTAGGTTACTAGGGATCCCCGATCAATCTTGGGGAGATTGGTGCAAATTCAAATTGAATAATTCTTTATTTAATTCAGGCTCTGTTGATCTCTTATGATAAGGGCTATGCCATTAACAATTTCCTTGACATTAATGTCCACTGGTTTTCCTACTTCTGTGTATGCTCTTGTCCTGAGAATTGAGGCCCGCAATACTCCACTCTATATATTTACATAATATTTTTTAAGGAACGAATAACATCTACTTTAATCTGTACTGTGAAACTTTGTCTAGTTAACCACCGCACCCCATTACCGTCAATGCCCCATTACAAGCTGGTAATAACTCCTTATTTATAGATAATTTCCATAAAATTAGGATTTGTCCATTTATAAACGACAGATGATCTGTGTTTATATGCTGTATGGCAAATAATGTTAACGTTATATATACATATAAAAAAATAAAAATAAAAAAAATATTTTTTTTACGGAAATACTATAAAATATTTATTGCTTTATAAAAGTGTTGAAACATGGATTTTCTATTAAGACTTCTGTCAGTAAGGTGGTATTTCAATTTCTAAACATTTTTTTTAATACATATAAAAGTCGATTTACTTTTTATTAAATGTAAATATTTTTCCTTAAGCGAATTAATGAATGCTCGGCATAAACATCAGTTTTGTAACTTATAATGAAATTCTTGATATATGCATGACAAAAACTGTATATGTATGTCATAATTTGCTTATTGAGTTATCTTTTACCTTCTAGATGATGAGCGAAATCAGGCGCTGTAAAAGTTTCCAGATTTTCGTGCACTCATAAGGGTAAGTTTCTTTTCATAATATTATTTCGTTAAATTTAATAAAAAATAAGAAACATGTACCTAAATTATTTTATACCATTTTCCTCGAAGAACATTATTTTTGTATTCCATTGGCCGACATTCAAATAAAATAAATGTGTCGGGTAATATTTATAACTTGTTGAATTAGTTTTCAAGCCGTTCCTTTATAGTTTATTGAAATAAGACTAAGTAAATGTGAGTAACCTATGGCAACAAAGTGACATAAATCTAGCTCGCTTTTTCTTAATTGCCGTTGTGTATTTTCACTCAGTGATTGACATTTCGTTGACAATTCGTTAATGAGGACGCTAATTTGTTATTCGTTGCCATGGACTACCTTGTTTACGTCTATTCCGAGTCTAGTTTGGCTAAACTATGTTCAGTAAAAGATGCGTATTACGTCTTAATTTTTCTTTCTTCCAAGGTACGCTACACCTATGATTGCTTGTCTCCACATGATGACGGGTAAGTTGTGATATTATCAATAGTTATAGAATAAATATTCCTATAATGAATATTCCCCTCCATAATTGTCCGTCACGTCTTGGGTAATCATGTTCATGTAATAATTGTTGCTATTTTTATCATTTTAGACGCAAATATTTTATTTGAACGTATGTTGGTAAAACTATTAAATTAAGAAATAAAATAAATAAATATTTAAAAGTTAAACAAGTTGATAATTTCATAACAATATAGTAATTCTTTCTTCTTGGCTATTTATTGATATGTTACAAACATTTTTCTATTTTTTATTGTAACCAATATCATCATAATTAATAATAGTTTATAAGAGTAGTAATCATTATGTAACTTTTCGAAAGATAATGTGTTCTACGGAAAATTGAATCGATCGCTCTTGGTCATATATTAGTATATCTCTATGTAGTTTGCGAAGCTGTAAAACACCAAGCAAATATGAACATAATGTGTTTTAACTATGTTGATTGATTTTCTTGTTGTATGACGAAATCAGTCCTTTTAAAATATGCTGTCTTAAATTTTATTTTAATAAATTTATATTATCTGTAAATAAATCAATATTATATACTATTACGGTGATGGAATGACGATCGCGTTAACATGAAATTAGTAAATATTAAAATGAAAAGTATTTGGGTACTTATTATCGATACTTCTAATTTTTTTATTAGAGCAAGGGGCTCCAAACAACCCTTTTGGAATCCCAGCCAACCTCATCTGCTCGTGTTGCACCCTGCTGAATAACAGACGAGGCTCTGGCAAACCACCCACCAACCCTCATCGTGGTGGGATACCTCTGCCTGCCCCTGCCCCTAATGAAGTATGCATTAGGGCAAACCTATGTCCAACAGTTGACTGACAGAGGCTGATGATAATGATGACGATCATCTTTTTTTATAAATGTACATGTAAGCGAATCTTTGGGACTTAAAGTTAAGGGTTAACTCTAACTATGTAATAGGAATCGTTTAAAAGTGAGAAAAAAGAGTTTGAAATTAGAGTTTCCAGCCAACAGTTAAAATTTCTTACTTAAGAAGGTTTAAAAGCAGATTGAAGAGAAGATTTAAGAAACATTGTTATAGTTTTAAAACTAGCGATTACGCTCACTTCCTATCCTATCAATTTTCCAAACTGACCATTGGTCAATTTAATAGGTATCGTTTAAAAGTGAGAAAAATAGCAAACAGTAACAATTTGTTACATAAGAAGGTTAAAAGCAGCTTGAAGAGAAGATTTAAGAAGAAAGGAGCAATATGCACCGTGAAAGTTTTGAACAACTCACCAATGTTTGGACAAGGAGTGTTATCAGTTTCATTATATTTGGTTCACCCCTTTGTCTAAACGATTGTCGGGTGTAACCGCATCGGATTTTGTATTTATTCCAGTAGCTCCTCAGCTAAAATTATATTTTAATTACAAAGTTTAACAGCGATTTCGTGTTGCCGACTATATATCTGCAAGGCGTAGGATGTCAGTGATCAATCGAATGTAGTTGATTCTTTGGGTTGTACAGGTCAGATGCCAGCACCATTGTTTAAAAATTGCTATCTTGATAGTTTCAAAGCCAACCCCATGATAACTTGGGAAAATGGCTAGAAGTAATAATAAAAACGTTTTATCAACATTATGTCTTGATAGAATCAACACGAATTCTCGATTATTGATTTAACTGTTGGTACATAACTGGACTTTAAGGAGGACATAGGCAGCTTACAAATACCTGGACCAGGTGATGTATCTGTCATTATATTCGATGCATTACCGAGTCTAGGCATTTGTGGGCTGTCGTTTTAGCAATTTCAGCACAATAGTATTTAGGACTTATCTTTTATGGTAACTTATTTATTTTTTAGTATAGTAGTTTTTAATTTAGTATAAGTAGCTCCTGGTTGCATCAGGACGGCTTTTGTAACGTGTGTTATAACATCTATTGACGTTGCGTATTTCAGTGTCCAGTTTGATCATTTTGTAACGTTAATTCCAGCTAACACTTGAACTCAATTTGACTTGTTATAGGCTTTTTTAAAATTAGCTTGAAAAGCAATTTATCAATATTTTTATTATATATATAGATAATCGAGTGGAAAATTAAAACTAATGTTCCTTTTAATTTACGGCCTGGTAGTCCGCTAACTTACGAATTCTAAAAACAAATATTATTCAATGTTTTATCAATGCAATTTGAAAATATAGTATAGTGCAACATCTTCTTTATTTATTCGTCGGTTGTCATGCTGCTGTTTGATAATGTCCACGATATGTATGAAATAAAATTATAATTAAATAATCAAATAAAGCGATAATTTTTAAAATGTATTGGATTTGTACGTTTTTGGACCAAATATTTAAAAAGTACAGGGATTGTACGGTACAGTTTGAGTGAAGTCGATTTTACAACAAAAAATATTCTCTTGGTTATGTATGATATTGATTTATGATTATTTTATGTGTATATGATTTTTTAATGAGTAGCTGAAATGTTTTTCTTATATATTGTCACTTTTTTAAGAACTATAACTTAGCAATTCTTTTGGGCCAGAACTAGCAATGATTGGTCGTAAGTTAGTACAACGTTTTATGCAATTTTTGATTATTTTGCCAAATAAATAAAAACGCATAGCATTTTTATTGAGTTTTGTAATCATATTTATTTTTATTTTTTAATGAGTTATATATATATTTAGTTTTATTGAACTTTTTATCATTAGATCTATAGGTTTACGGTAGCTGAAATGAAAAACATAAATTTCAGACTTGATAACCTCTAAATCAAATGATACTAATATAATACTATAAGTATTATCTATACAACTATTACAAAGCTGAAGAATTTCCTTCTTTGATTGAATTCGCTTATCTCAGGAATCGCTAATCCGATGTAAGTAATTGTTTCAGTGTTGTATAGTCTATTTTTTCTCAGTGTGCTCCATGATTTTTTCAAATTGAAATATTTCTAACAAAACTTTTAGTAAGTAATACGACAAACCGTTTAGTTAGAACTTTAAAGACAAAGTTGGTTCATCAAATTAAAGTGGTTCTAACACCAATAAATCAATGACAACCACTGTTTTCGTAAGTGTGAGGATCTTGATACTTAAAGTAGAAATAATCGGGTCGAAAAGTTGTAAGTTAGATCGACATAAGTTTACAAAATTGGAAGATAAGCTATGTAGCATTGAAAGTCGATTCAGTGAAATAGAATATTCGATTGAATATTGAAGCGAACCCAAGTTCTTTAGCATAAGCGTCAGGGTCAACGCAAAAGACAAAATAAAAGACACATTGTTTGATATAAGTCCTTGAACTGCCACGGTTTTACTGGTCGCTTTGGGATCACGCTCTAACTTAGCTAAAAATATCGAGTGGTAACTTTATAGACAATGAAGAATATCATCATCATCATCACCAGCCTGTGTCTGTTTCATATCTGTTTCATCTGATGATACTGGTAAGACTTATATTTATACATATTGATAGTTATATTTATTACTTTTTCGATCACATCTGAAATTAGAGCAATTGTAAAATATTGTAGAAGTTGAACTTGAAATTCTTTTCCCCGGCCGTTATTGCCTTGCCTCGCGTTTGGCTTTAATTGCAACTTAATTTACGAAAACGACTACTTTCGAATTTTCAAATGCATTTACATATGGATACTCCTTCTCATGGGCAAATTAGTTATTATGTTGCAAAGTATTAGAGCACTTGAAGGTTTAAAGTCTATAATTCTAAAAAAGCCCTTCAGTGGATGAAATTATCGTACTTGACCTAAAAATAAACAACTATAGGTCAAAGACCATATAGGTCTTAATGAACCAGAAAGCAACAGACCTTTCTAGACTTTAGACGTCGTAAGGCTCATAGTACTTGTAGATATATTATAAAGGTGACTTTATTGTCTTAAGTTTGAAATTTCAAAAAAATTTCTCTATTTACAGGAACATCATTGCTAGACCTCGTGTTTTCTGGATTTCCATCCGACTGATAAATGTGAGTCATACTGATTATTTTTACGTTACTCAATGCTCTAATTTTTGTAACATTGTTGTAGTGTTAAAACTAGCGATTACGCTTACTTGTTTCTATCAATTTTTCAAACTGATTATTGCTCTTATATCATGAATCTGTGACACTCTGTAGACATCAATGAAGCACGAATGAATATAGATGAAATAGGTTGACACGCCAAAATTGTCACATTAGAGGCTATTTACATTATTTACGCTGGTAACTTATATCTTTACCTTTTATTAATTTTATATTTTACTAATCAAATCAAAAACTGAAAAATTAGTCTATGTCTACCGTCAGGCAATTCATGTCTTATGAGGCCGCAAATTTTTTATTTCATTCATCGAATTTATTTCTTGCATTCAATTTTATCAAGTTTTTTTTTAATTTATAAAAGAAAGCATATTCTTTAAAAAATAAGCTAAAGCATATCACGCTAATCGCTATATTAATATTTTTTTGCAAAATAACTGTAAGATAATACCCACCACGCAAGGGTTAGTGTTGGTATATATCCATTGCCTTATGCATTGTGTTGGCCGTAGGGCCGAGATGGGGCTGTTTCGGCGGCCAGCGCTGGTGGGATCGCAGAAGATTGTCAAATCGTTCCTATGACACCAACCCTACGGCGCCAGGAAGGAACAACGTGGTTGTTTTGGTCGGTGCGAGTGCGACATAACCTGTCCTTCGCCCCCGCGAGGACGGGTACGTGTTGGCATTTCAAAAGGTGATGGTACATCGTCAAGTCCAGCCATTTGACGGCTGTCTTTCTAGCAATTTCGGCATATTATATAAAGCTAACAATTTTTTTGCGATAAGTAAAAAAAACTCTATTTGGCAGGTGCTGGTAGCCTCAGAGCGCTTTTTGTATATTGTGCTATCATATTTGTTTACATGACCTTTTTGGTTTTTCCGTAAAATCCATGTTACATTGAACCAAAACAAAATGTTCTGTCAATAAAATCAATATTTATGTCAATATAAAGTTATTACATCTATTCATATCTTATCATTGGTAACGTTATAGAACTTGGGTGAAATGTAGTTTTTATACAATAAATGCTGTCTAATATGATCTACAGGACTAGACTGAACATGGCTTAAATCACGGAAAATCTGGAAAGCACGGAGGAAACGTATAGCTTGGCTACCAATTTTGCGTTTTAAAGGATGGCAAATACGCATCGTTTGATATGGTCTCCAGATTGGACCGTTATTGGCGAAACTTAATAACCTAATTCAGTTGAGCCTATAACAGATCAACTGGTGACTGTAACTTTCAGCAGCGCAACAAAGTATACGAAGACACACACAGAACACGAAGCAAATCAGCAGGAATCCAAAAGAAGATGATTTTTTACCAACATCTTCCGAGTCACTGGACCAAGATTTGAACCGATTACCAGTTTCGGTAGAGTCACGAGTCTATTGATTTTTAGCTATGGTTACAGCATGTCATGAATTGTTTATATACTTCATTGTTTTTTTTTTCCTTTCATAATTATTACAATTATAAGAAATATCAACTCGAGGTAACTTAATAACGGCGTTCTATAATTGAAAAATTATACAATGGCCTATCATGTATGTATGCGATATACATACATGATAGGCCATTGAATAATTAAGTTGTATAAGTAAGGACTAAAGTGACCAAATGCAGCACTTACTTTATTGCTACTTAACTGCTGCCAGCTATATGTCATTTGGAACCGACTTTATAAAAAATGCAAATGTAGGTGTTGAACTCAATTTGACTTGTTATAGGCTTTTTAAAATTAGCGAAAAGCAATTTTCCAATATTTTTATATATATAGATAATCGAGTGGAAAATTAAAACTATGTTCCTTTTAATTTACGGCCTGTGTCCGCTAACTTACGAATTCTAAAAACAAATATTATTCAATGTTTATCAATGCAATTTGAAAATATAGTATAGTCAAATCTTCTTTATTTATTCGTCGGTTGTCATGCTGCTGTTTGATAATGTCCACGGATATGTAAAATAAAATTATAATTAAATAATCAAAAAGCGATAATTTTAAATGTATTGATTTGTACGTTTTGGACCAAATATTTAAAAAGTAAAGGGATTGCGGTACAGTTTGAGTAAAGTCGATTTTACAACAAAAATATTCTCTTGGTTATGTATATATTGATTTAGATTTTTTATGTATATGATTTTTAATGGTAGCTGAAATGTTTTTCTTATATCACATCACACACACATCATCAGCCTTTATTAGTCCACTGCTGGACATAGGCCTCCCTAATAACCCTATCCATTAGGGGTTTGACTATCCCACACGCTGGTCCAATGCGGTTGGTGGTATACTTTTACATGCCCATCGACGCATGGATCATCTTACTTTTCAGACAATTTGGGTGATCGGCCCAAATTGCCCTAACCAACTAAAACAAAAATGAAAATTTGTTTGTCCCCAAGATTCGAACCACGACCTCCGGTTTGGCACACGCCCATACCACTGGGCTACGGGAGGCAGTTATTTGTCACTTTTTAGAACTATATCTTGCACTTTTCCAGAACTGCAATGATTGGTCGTTAAATTAAACGTTTTATGCAATTTTTGGATTATTTTGCTAAATAAATAAAACACAAGATTTTGTTGAACTTTGTAATCATATTTTTTTTTTTTTTTTTTTTTTTTTTTTTTTTTTTTTTTTTTTTTTTTTTTTTTTTTTTTTTTTTTTTTTTTTTTTTTTTTTTTTTTTTTTTTTTTTTTTTTTTTTTTTTTTTTTTTTTTTTTTTTTTTTTTTTTTTTTTTTTTTTTTTTTTTTTTTTTTTTTTTTTTTTTTTTTTTTTTTTTTTTTTTTTTTTTTTTTTTTTTTTTTTTTTTTTTTTTTTTTTTTTTTTTTTTTTTTTTTTTTTTTTTTTTTTTTTTTTTTTTTTTTTTTTTTTTTTTTTTTTTTTTTTTTTTTTTTTTTTTTTTTTTTTTTTTTTTTTTTTTTTTTTTTTTTTTTTTTTTTTTTTTTTTTTTTTTTTTTTTTTTTTTTTTTTTTTTTTTTTTTTTTTTTTTTTTTTTTTTTTTTTTTTTTTTTTTTTTTTTTTTTTTTTTTTTTTTTTTTTTTTTTTTTTTTTTTTTTTTTTTTTTTTTTTTTTTTTTTTTTTTTTTTTTTTTTTTTTTTTTTTTTTTTTTTTTTTTTTTTTTTTTTTTTTTTTTTTTTTTTTTTTTTTTTTTTTTTTTTTTTTTTTTTTTTTTTTTTTTTTTTTTTTTTTTTTTTTTTTTTTTTTTTTTTTTTTTTTTTTTTTTTTTTTTTTTTTTTTTTTTTTTTTTTTTTTTTTTTTTTTTTTTTTTTTTTTTTTTTTTTTTTTTTTTTTTTTTTTTTTTTTTTTTTTTTTTTTTTTTTTTTTTTTTTTTTTTTTTTTTTTTTTTTTTTTTTTTTTTTTTTTTTTTTTTTTTTTTTTTTTTTTTTTTTTTTTTTTTTTT
>JAGSMT010000747.1:0-59028 GCA_029286875.1 Lamproptera curius | reverse complement strand
GTCAAAGCCGATTGTCACTCAGTGATTGCAACACGATGACATACATCAATAGCAACGCTAGATTATGACGCAACTTCGTTTCCATGGGTTTTCATTTGAATTCAAATATAAATTTGACAAACTATACGAGTGTTAATCCGTGACACAAATAAACTAAAATTAAAAAATATATATATTTTATAAGATATATGAATGTTTCACAATACACATTCATTGTGTTTATATAAAAAATTCTTAGAAAATAAACATATTTTAATTTGGTTTGTTACAAATCGATACGACAGTAAAATTACAATCTAGTTCTAATATCATATTCATATTTAAATTGTTTTTAAATGTGTTTATTAATATTTGACTTTGGTTACATTTTGATTACGCACAAAGTTTAACGTCTTATATGTAATAGGAAAAGTAATCGGAACTGGGGTTAATTAAACTTAAGTAGAACAAATTCAATTAGGGATGATAAAAGTCGGTGATTCGTACACTGGGACAAATTTATTGCCTAACTTTTGGCTGTACACAATTTATAGTAAAACTTTGCCACAGAAGTTTGCAGAATTCAGTCTTCTTTTTATTAATATTTTAACAAAGTAATAAAATAATATAATATTTCTAGACGAATAACACAACATCTTCTAGTCCTAAATTAAGCAAAGTATGTATTACGTGAACTAGATGACAGATAAATAAATAAGGTATACTTTTCTTTTGTAAATAAATGCACGATAAATGCAAACCGACACAAACAGCCAGATACTACAATAACACATGTTTATAACGCAAAATTTTTCCCTCGATGGGAATTGAACCCATACTCTGTAACGTAACCGCCAGGATCTCTAAATACTATGCCAAGCGGGAAGTCAAACGTGTGTTATAACAAACCTCATAATATAAAATATATACAATTATTAATACGTCAAAAGTAGTAGAGCAGAGCAAAGAAAATTAATAGACCTTTATATTGTTAAATAGTTTTTGTAGTTTATCATAAAGAAAATAATTTTCATATACATTATATATGATTATTAAAGAAAAATACTTGCATGCTATTAACCGATAATAGGAATAATCATCATCAGCCTGTGATAGTCCACTGCTGGACATAGCCTTATATCACCTCACCATTAGGGACTTTGACGTATTCACCACGCTGGTCCAATGCGGGTGTGTGTGGGTAAATAAGAATAAACTCATTTATTATGAATAATTCGCTTGCCTAGTCTTATAAATAAATGGCAAAAATTGTTATAATTAACAATTTTTAATTATTAGCTCTGTATTCATCATGATTATTCACTTCGACATTTGACGACTTGTCATAACTATATTTTATTACTAATTAGGTGAACAAAGTCAACAATATTTTTTTATATGTAATTTCAATGTAACCAATTCTTAGATTGTAAAACTTTAATCAAATGATAAAAATTAAAAGTCATTATAATTACTGAATAAAACTTATTTATTTATTTTTGGCAGTCTAGTTGCCAATTTGATTACCTTACATACTTTTTTGCTTCCTCCAGCTCGACTTATGATTATAATTATTACGCATTTAATAATGTCCTCTGAGTCGATTACGACTACGGCGGCTAATCTATATTAGAGATCAGCAAACTACGCAGAAGATATTATAGTACACAAGTGTACGCTCAAACACAGGTGCACTCCCTCTTCCTTGTACTCTTAAAGTCGGATGGGACGAATAACAGAAACGACCGGCGAATTGTCAAAGTAAAATTTCGCTTAAGTCTAAGCTATTGTTACCTAAGGTATGCATACGAACCATGATTGGCATGCATAACATGCCAATCATTCTCTCATGTATCCTTCGCGCTCCTGCACAAACTCCAGGTAGTGCAAAATTAATTCTTCCGCCGCGCCACCGGGGCGCAGTGATCCCAACGTAACGTAGACATACACAGCGATTGAAAATTGCCAACACTCCGCACACAATATCGAAACTTAACCCGCAAACACGTGGAAAAAGTTGTTAATCGTAATAACCCTCTGTTGATAAAAGCTACATCGTATACGGCCGATCCAAACGCGTCCAGTTAAAAGCATAGACCGTGAAACGTTCTTCTCGACCAGAACGAAGAAGTGGTGGCTCAGACTCTAGACCCAACGGGATCCCGACATCAAACCCTAAACACTACACGAGTAAGGATAGCACACACTCCCCTGTACTTCACCCTCGCTTGCGACCACAGCAAAAGATACCGCGTAAACTAGATACACCCGCGTTCCTGGGCGGTTCTCACCGCCTCCAGCTACTGATCAATACAGTCGCTAGAAAGTCGGCCTTCCGGTTCGTAAACTAACAAAACAGACATAAACAAATGCCTAATCCTGTACGTGTGACCCTTATTGTTAGCAGAAAATATTAGCGAACTAGTTCGTGTGGACGGGAGCTTCCCGCGAACTTTGTGTTAGATGAAACTTACCAAAGACAAGAGTCTGGAAGTGTAACATCCGATTCAAACATTAAAAAAGAAACGACTGGAGAGAAGTAAGCAGCAGGACCAACTTTTTACATGCCCATCCGTCGCATGTATCATTTTCCTGTAAGAATCAGGTGATCAGCCCTTAATACCGTTACCAACTAGAAAACAACCGCAGGTTTCGAACCCAGATCCTCCAGTTTTTAAAGCACAAACCCATAACACTAGGCTAACACAGTGAAATATAGTACTTATACTGCACGGAGAATTTACTTGCTAGTTAATTGTTATAGGAGCTCCATTCCGGTTTAGTGCATGATCGTGTAGCTAGAAATTCTGTTAATTCACAAGATTTCAAAACGATGCAAATCCAATGTATATTCTTTTTTATTTTGAATTTTATGTGATTAACAGGATATTTTTAAATAAATTCATATACATAAAGTACTTAATAACTTCGTAATTTTAAAATACATGTCGTTCAACTAACTAACACACAAAAAAGTGGAATGAGTAAATACAATCAGCAAATCGTACAACTGGATTATATATCGTTCCAATAACAAGCTTAAGAATGATTATATTTTAATTTTTCCTTATCTTTCTAAAGATGTTAAAATATTTTATACATCATTTGTAACTGTTAAAACTAGTTTGTCGAGATAACTATCACCAAATACGTAATGAGAAGAATTAGATCTCGTCAACGAGAACAAGAACCTTATTTGTAAAGCATTTATATATAAATATCTGTCTATTATAATATTGCAAACCGGAAAGATGTTTTTGTTTTAAAAGGACTCCGAAAGTACTGAACCGATTCAAAAAAATTTTAAGACTAGAAAACTATATTATGCCTGAGTAATTATGCAACTTTTTACCTCCTCTAGGAAAATCCATTCCAAAAATTTAAGAACGATACAGATTCGTGGATCGATTGCTCGTAGATAATATTATTTGACAATTGTGCTAGGTGCTTTTTGCAAATTTTTAGCCTTTTTTCTCTAGAGATTTTTTAAATAAATAATGGGGCTTTGCAAATCCGTTCATTCGTTTCTTTTGTTCTTTTCATGGAGACCCCATTCCAATTACTGCGTGTCGCGGTTAATTGGCTTGATGGATTAATGCCAATGGATTTATGACAACTTCTGTAAAATCGTCGTATATTTTATATTAAATATATTTTGCGTTTTTTTCTCGTTTTTTTCCGCCTCTGCATATGACAAAAGATTATCCAACATCATAACTGAAAGCAGTAAAAAATTGCAAAATCAAATAATAAAAGAACAGAAACTTAGCGTAACTACAAAGATATACAATATAAAGGTCTTACAGAGAATAATAGAGGAAAGCTGTTCATTGAAAGAAAGGTCTCAAAAGGGACATGCAAAGGAATATCTGTTGTATCTGGTTGTTAAAGACAAATGGGAATAAACAAACCAACTGGAGCACTTGTTCCAAATTTGTCAGATTCATGATAAATCTCTTTACCACAACCTCAAAATGTGAATCAAACTCAACTAGATAGGGTGATTGCTTTGACTCCCAAGGAACACTTGTAACAGTAAACGAGACAAGAGCACTAAAACTTCATTAAATAGACCAAGCCAGGACAGGATGATGTACACGTTGAAGCCTTAAAAATGGGTCATGCACATGTGTTACCCTTTTACAATTTATAGATTTTATTAAATTTTATAACAGCGGAAAAATTAATCAGAACAAATTCTTGTCAATACAATCTAGATGAACAGTGCTAATTAAATAGGAGATAAACAAGATTTCAAATAAGCTACAATAATGAGTCTCATTTCCTACATTAACTGTCTAAAAGTATTTCAAAACCATCATTAACTTCGTATAAATTGCCACTGTATTACTTAGTTTCAATAGAAGCCAATCTAAAGCAACAAGCTGATGATTACGAACAAGGGCTATCCGCTATAGATTACCTACACTCTCTCAATCAGTTCATAGAAAAACACCTCAAATTCAATGTTCCCCTGTATCTAGCTTACGTAGACTATACCAAGGCATTTGACATTTGTATTTCACACACCGCACTCTTTGAAGCACTACAAAACCAAGGGGTAAAACCAGCTTTTATTCAACTTCTTCGAATTATATATTCTAACAACACCGCATCAGGTAAATTAAACAGAACAGAAACGACATTCCATATTAAAAAGGCATAAAACAGGGAGATTCGCTATCATCAAAACTCTTTATAGCAGCATTAGAAGAAGTCTTCACAAAGTAGCAAGTATCTGGAACAAGAGAGGCATTGTCGTTGGTGAAAAGAGCCTAACAAACCTTCGATTTATCGGCTGAAGCTGAAAATAGAACGATGTCATTCTATTTTCATCTTCAGCCGATGAACTTAGCTTCATGCTACCAGAGCTGAACACGGCAAGTCACGCGATCGGGCTGGGCATAAATATGACAAAGTCCAAGGCAATGACAAATTATAATGAAATAGACATACACATAGGGGGCAAACGGATCGCATACGTCCAAGAATATATATAGATATCTGGATCAAATCGTCTTTTTTCATACGAGGCAGGAAAAAGAGATCTCTCGCTACGCCTGGAGGAAAAACTCCTCCAGGCGTAGTCTATGCGGGGTCCATGAAAGATCTTATGAAAAGTAGTCTTTCCATAAAGTTTAAATGAAGACTGATGAGTGTATGCATTCTTTCCGTTTTAACTTATGGCTCACAAACTTGGTCCTTGACCAATAAGCAGAAGTCCTCTATAGCGATTAACCAAAGAGCTAAGAAACATAGTATGCTAGGCATCAAGCTCACAGACTATATTAACAATGTCACGATCCGCTCAATCACACAATTTGCAGACGTGAGTCAAAAAGCTGCAACACTTAAATAGGACGGGGCTGGCCAAAGTTGCAGCATTTCTGGCTCTCTCTGGGCTAAAACATGCACCTTTTTCACCCCCAAAAATAAAGGACGGCGTGGCCAGCTTGGGAAAAGATGACGGGACGAACTGGACAAATTTAAGAAAGACTGGATTTACATGACTAGCAAAAGAGATGAATGGTCACAGTGAAGAGAAGCCTTTGCCCAGCAGTGGGACACGAATGGCTAGAGAAAAAAAATGTTAAGCAATGTTACACGACATATTTTACAGTATTGAATTAATAATTAAATTGTGAGGTTGCACAGTAGCTTCTTAGTCCAATTGGCCGTGGAATATCTGGGCTTAGGGCGGTCCTCGTGCATGTCGATTATCCGTTTTAAACAAAGAGTAAGTCATACTTAATTTACCCGAGCCAAAAAAGATATTTAATATAGGAAATCAAATGTCACACACTAATGGTACAAGAAAAGATACGGGCCATTTTCGTCCTGCTACGTGCTGTCAAGGTTACTCATGTAATAAGTATCTGTAAATATATATTTTATTTTTAAAACATATTATAAATTTCAGGTAAATTTTAATCATGAGATGATTTAATTCATAAAGAAAAAAAAATCGTGACTAAGCTACAATGATAAAATTGAAAGAGTAGAGATCGAGTCAAAAAAAATTTAAGGAGTTGTCATAATTAAAACATATCCATGTGTTAAACAATTCACATTAACTCTTTTTAAAAACCATTTTATTGCTAATTCTTATATATTCTTATAATTATTGATAATAAAAACTTGTTTAATGTTTATTGACGTTTCTGCACTCCTTCGAATTATAAATATTGTTGAGTGTTTCGTATGGATAACCTTATTGCCTATATCTTAATAATTTGTTGTGCATGTAAGTCATAATATTTAGTATGATGGTGATTTTAAAGTGTCAGTATATATATATATATATATATATATATATATAATATTGATTTTAGTTTGTTTATAATAAAAGGATATTATGTGTGTTATTTAAACTTCGTTTATTGGACCGAGCAGTGTATGGAGAGTGGCTCATGTCCTTTTTAACTCCGATTAAATAACCTCGGCCACCATGTGATGTTTAAGTGCGCTGAAATTTTTTGAATTTCATATCAGACTGTCTACAGAGTTTTTATTTACTTATTAAAGCTGTACGTAAAGCAAGTACAAAGGCCGTCTTAGTTTATATTTCTTACGTTGCTAGAATATATTTTCGGGAGGTGGCACAGTTGTGCGCGTCTTTATGATGCGTCTGATGATTTGGGAAAATATATTTAAGGAGAAGAACTTCCATTGTATTACATTTACACTTTGATGAGTAATATTAGTCTTATTAATAATGGATTGGTTTACTTTGTATAAGGCATGAACAACTTATCACTTTACTTGATGATTCTAAAATGTTGTGTATTAAATCATAGTTATGTTTATTTTAATCAATTTTTGGAATGGATTTTTCTGAGTAAAAACTTTGCAAAATATGTAGAGAATAGTATAGCTTTTCTTTTAGAATGAAATATTCAAAGTTCAGGTTCCATGTTTTATGTTTATGTCATGTTTACATACACTGTTTAAGGTAAATGTTGTCTACAATAAATAAAGCAATCAGTTCTGCAAAATTACTGGTATAATATCTAATATTATAAATGCAAACAGTAATTCATTCCCGGAAAGTTGATGTTCCACCACACGAAAGCAATTAAATTGGTTGCAATATAATTATTATTGAAACACAAGTTTCAAAGCTTAATTAATACTAATCTAGATTCAGTTTTTATATAAAGCTAAAAGCAAATTCATTTTTCCGTAAAATAAAGTACAAAATATTAAAATTAATTATTTTTGATCAGTACTCTTGTCATTTCAGTCAATCACTATTTTTTTTAAATTATTGTAATAACCCAGTTAAATTAATATAAATACTAAAATATATTGATTGTTTTACAGTCTTCTTCTAGGGAAAAAGCTAGTACCATGTATCGTTTTAAGGTGACCATTAAAAACAATAGCTTCTGACAAATAACTAATTAGATAGCGAAAATACTAATAATTGCACAAATACAGGTAAGATTTTACCCAAAAGTGTATTAGGACTGGAGGAGAGGGTCTCCCTTAAATAAGTTTTGAATATGAACTTTTACATTATATTAAAATGGTTATTGTTCGTTATTCTTACAATGTATGTGTCTCGTGGTCTTTAATTCAAATAGTACAATTATGTAGAACATAGTTTAAGTCCTTATCTTAAGGTTGAGCCAGCACTTGCAATTTAATGGTACGGGTTCGTGGTTATCACACACAAAACCTAGGAATGTATTGCACAAAAATGTATTGGGTTGCTTACGGAGATGTTGCAATAAACAAAATATGGAATCTTTCAATGTATCACATTATTTTGGAAACTGCAATATAAAACAAATCATTATAACAACTTTAAATATAAAGGAAACTAAAATCCGCTGAACCGAGACGAGGGACGTGGCCGAGGGTAACAGCGACCAGAGTTCAGTTCAGAAAATTTAATTACACATGTGACCAAAATTTAAAAAGTAAAAAAGCCTAGTAATTATACATTTTATTAACCTCCAACTGTTAATAAAACTATGCCTTTGTCTCCTTTATAAAGATTGAACATTCTTGAACTACTTGATGCTATGCGTACATAACTACCTACATAAAGCGTGTACGAGTCATAGGGGGTAAACATAGCATATTGTTACTTGAGAGATTCTTGTTTATAAAATTGTAAAAAGAAATAATAGTAAGCTATATCAATTGTTGTTTTAGATAAGCGCAGATATAATATCGATACGAAAGACAAATCAACAATTATAAATATTGAATACAATAAAGCCTACAGTATAATAACTCGTCTTAATTATTCTATATTACATATACAAGCTGTCACTTGTACCTGTTATACAAGTGTATAAGAACGTTTACATGAAATTCACTTTTTACTCTTTTTCTTAAATATTAAATGGCTCATCAGAGTAACATCAGTCTACCCTCCTTTAAAGTTCTAAACAATGTGTGACAAAAAAATCATAAATGATGTATATAAGACGTTAAATTAATAAAGGTAGATTAAATCACTTAACTTAGATGTTAACCATGTAAATTCAGTGAACACTTTTCAATAAAGTTTTCATGGATATATTGTAGCTTTTACTTTTAAACTACACAAAGCATCGTCCTCATAAATATTAATTGATATCTGAGGGCTATTGTTGTGACGACGCTTGAATGAACTTTTAACAGCAAAACGGAACCAAAGAACGCGCTGCTTGACATATAAAGCGGCGTCATTATCCCTGTTTGCCATAAAAAAGCACAAATCGTGTCTTCATGTCGTGATCTAGTTGGGAAAGTGACAGTCAATGTTTACATATGGATTTTAATAAAAATATTGAGATTAGAGTAAGAATAAGTACTGAGTCACGGTTCTTAAATTTTTAAAGATAGATTATATTTAGTTAATATATATTATTAATAAAAAATACTAAAGAAATTTTGTTCCTGTGGTTTTTTTATTATAGTCATATAAAATATGGGCGGCGCGAATGCTTTTTCTGTCACGGTACATTACAAAAACAATAGCAAATTAATATGGTCATTTATAAACGAGTTGGGGGGTGGACCTGCTGTGATTCCCCTATTCAACTGTAATAAAAATTTTATATAATAAAATTAAAGTAACTTAACTTTTAAGAAAGTAACTCTTACTTCAAAATTATGTCCCACTTAAGTTACATTTTAAGTTACTACCTATTGAATTGGATGAACTAATACTCTATTGCGTTTGTTATCTCTGTATTTAAGAAGGTTAACAAAGTTATGATGGCGTACCATTGCTTTTCTTGTTTATGACTTCCTAATCAATCTTGCATGAAAACAATTATCTATTGATTATCATTTATATCGTAACTTCCACTTAGTGGCTACTATACGCTGTAAAGAGTAAGTAAGCAAATCAATCATTCATTGTGAGCATCAGTGAATCGTTTGATAGTTACTTGGTAACTCTACATTGTCTAGCATTAGAAATAGTGGCAAAAATCGATCTGCGTAAAAGCGTTTTGATGTTTATTCAAACTTCAAATGGGAAAAGGAAAGATTAAGTATATTTTGGGTGATCTAGGATTAAAATAACAACTGACCAATTTTTATTACATAAATTGCCTCTTAAATTTACTCCTTACAAACATTAATAATGTTAGGTGTCAAACAGCAAGGAACAGCAAGGAATAGCAAGACTGACGGGAACTGGGGCCCAGGCGTTTATCATCTCTACTTAGGGGCTTTAAGACCGCATTAGCGCTGGTCTAATGCGAGTTTGTTTGGTGGTTTGCCAGAGCCTCGTTGGTTAGTCGGTGGGGTGCAGGGGAGGTTAGCTGGGTTCCGAAAATATTATTTGGAGCCCCATACTCCGTAAGGCTAATTAGCTTTTATATATACGTCTTGGTTCACATACCCGAATACCGCGACAAGTGGAAATCAATCATCTATAAAATAACTCAAGAAGATCATGACACTACGAGCAGAGCGCCTCCAGCAGCGGTCCTGACCGCACGTGTTCGCCGCAAGTCTCAAGCTCGCCTTGCAGAAGTCATCGTCCGCCGCCGTGAAATCGTCTCGCTGCGCCATCTGAGTTTATGAGTGCACCTGCGCCTATAGAGCCTTTTTGTCGCACCACTGACGTCATCGCGGTGGAATTCTATTGCGCCACCTCAAGCGGTCGGCTTTGTACGCAGCTGTGTTTTGCAACTCGTTTGCATAACACACATTGTGTTGCTAGCCGCTTGTAGCTAAGCGCATAATCTTGTTTCTTAGGGTTAATTAATCTTGTTTTCTGGCCGAACAAGTTGTTTTTACAACTTTACTAGGCCTACGAACGTTTTAATATTCTGTTTCTTGTTTCAGAAATCAGTCAGACACACCTCCCTGCCTGTAGCCAGGGCCCCAGGGCGGTAAGTGCGACTCTACGCCCGGCAACCGCCGGGACTCACAGATTGCGTTGGATGACGCAACCAATGTCTCGCCCCAGCTAGACAAGACACAATCGGCATAATGGTCGACCGGGAGCTCGCTACTCGCTTTGGTCTAGACACCAAGGCGATCAGCGAGAAGCTCGGTCGAAAGTTATACATGAAACTCACTGACGCAGTACACAGGCTGATCTCCGATTACCTTCCCGACCACCCTAGTCCACTCAACTCCCGGACCGTCCAGGCCTTTCCCGACGATGATAGGACGACAATTATGTTGACGTTAGCATCCGCACGGAATCGGACATGGAGGTCGAGATCCAAAGCTCCAAAACAATCCCGATGACGGCTTCAAAACCGTCAAATCAAGGAGGAAGCGCAAGGTGCGCACCTCATCACCCACACCTGTCCTTCCCGTCAAGGCTGCAAAGCCTGACATCCCAACAACCTGCCCTCAGCAGGATTCTAAACCGTCGTCCTCCCAGACGACAAATATCCCATCAATTCATCCCTGCCGATCCTAGGCGCCCCCGGCCCTTGCCCCGCCCAGCCATCCCAGCCTTCCCAGGCACGGCTGCCTGGGAAACGCCCACCGCCCATCTATCTCCGCAGAGAAGGAGAAATGGGTCGAGATTTGCTCGGCCCTATCAAATCGTTTTAAATTTGAGGCCTCTGATAGCAATCAGGGATCTTATTACAATCTAGACAACTCAGACGACTTTAGGAAGGTGACCTTATTCCTCTGGGAAAAGGAACACTAGTATCAACATTGCGCTCCTGGATGAGCGCGTACTTAGGATCAGTGGTCAAAGGGCCTGCCTCTAAGGAGATCCCAAGCGCGGAGATAACTTGGCATTAAAGGAATTGAGATTCCGTCCTAGGGGTACAACGGATGTACCACCACGCACCAAACGCCCTTATGGGTATGGTGCTAGTCACGCTTGAGCGCTAAAAGGAAAGTAAGCGCATTTATGATGTCGAGCAGCTGTGGGATCGGTCGTCTCTCGCTTTGAGCGGCCACACTCTAACGGTTTGCGGGCAGTGTCACAACTGCCAAGTATTCGGTCACGCTGCGCGGAACTGCTTCGCACGCCCCCGTTGCGTTAAATGCCTCGGGGACCACGGTACCGCATTCTGTCCCAGACCCAAGGACAAAGAAGTCCTCGCCACATTCAAACCTCCTACGTGCGTTAACTGCCGCAATCCCGGTCATACGGCCAACTACCTCGGCCGCCCTTAAGGCGCCAAAACGCAGAGTTCCTGTGATCCCAAGGGAAGCCTCTTCCAGGCGACCACCTATCCCATCCAATACCACCGCATTCCCACCCCTCCGTCCTTCCAACGCTTGGCAGTTCCGCCCCGCGTGGCAACAGCCAGCGCCGGAGCCGACTCGAGGCACAGCGGCCCGCCGTCACCTCAAACAGCTAGCATGCTAGCCATAGCAATGGCAGCACTGGCAACAATGTAGCATCATTTTTAAAGTCGCTAGATCTGTTTAATCTAGACGAGCTAAATCAAGCAGCAGATGATTTCACCGCGCCACCGGCGAGGCAATGGCTGGGTTTTCCTTCTTGTGAAATACAAGAACTTAATTACTGCCCTTAAGGCTTAGGGTAGCGACACCTAGCAGTGCCAGACACACCCTAGACTTAGAGTGTAGGACATACACACACACTCATGATGTCGGCCCCACCGGTGAGGTCGAATTTACACACCTTTATATGACACTGTTTAATTTTTCAAGTGGTCTAAATTTAAAAGCAGGAACACTTAGAACTTAAATTAAATGAATAATATTTATTGTATAGCAAAAATACTCAGCAAATACTTAACTTTTGCAATGTTATGCGACAAAAGTTATGTTAATTAACAAATTGTCGTAACAGTCGGGAATGAGGACCTGTGGTTTTCCTTAATGTCCCGCCAAGGATCGATGGTGGACTTTACACTGCATTACAAATTATGTGACGAGAGAGCAAATCATAATTAATAGTTACAATTTAACGCCTCCGAGCTAGTGGTATGGGCATGCCTTAGAAACGGAGGTCGTGGGTTGAATCCGGGGACTCAACAAATTTTCATTGTTGTTTCCTAGTTGGTTAGGCAATTTGGGCCGATCACCCAATTGTCTGAAAAGTAAGATGATCCATGCGTCGGATGGGCATGTAAAAGTCGGTCCACCCACCAACCCGCATTGGACCAGCGTGGTGGGATACGGTCCAAAGCCCCTAATGGATGGAGGTGTATTAAGGAGGCCTATGTCCAGCAGTGGACTATCACAGGCTGATGATGATGAGTTACACTTTAAATACTTTTATCCTTAACATTCTATTGACTAAACTTTAGCTTCCCTTGCTCGATTGTCTAAATAAATCTATAGTAAAACATGATAATATAAAACGAATATGCAGTTACCAAAACTAGTAAAAACCTGTTTTATAGGTCAAGAATAAGCATAAAAGGATTGGCCTGTTTTTAGGAAAAACATTAAAATATATTTCAAAAAACAAAGCATTATCTCGAAATTAGTAATTCAAGTAAATGGCTGATTTTAAATGTGCCATTAATATAATTTTCTTAAATAAATAAGTGCCACGACATTGCAAATGAAGACACTTTCACGCTTAAGTTTTTCTATCATTCATTCGTCATCATCATCATCAGCCTGTGAAAGTCCACTGCTGTACATAGGCCTAATACACGCCTATCGATTAAAAGGTTTTTACCATCAAAAATATAACAGTAATTAACTTTTAGTGTACCAGATTCAATTGATTTACGTTTCTGTTACTTGATTACAAACTTACGGCCGTCTAGTGGCATGTCTTAATTATTGTGTTTATGACATTAACTAATACAATGTTTGTTATATTTTTAACTTAAATTTAACAAAATACACGTTCGACTTTAAAGTAAAGTAGTACATAACTATTTTGACATCCTCAGCGACACAAGTCATCATCATCATCATCACCATCATCATCATCATCACCCTGTGATAGTCCACTGCTGGACATAGGCCTTCCCTAATACACCCCTATCCATTAGGGGGTTATGGACCGTATCCTACCACGCTGGTACAACGCGGAGTCGTGGGTGGACCAGCGTGGTAGGATACGGTGATTAAGACATAAATAAAAAAAATTATCTTACAGTTGTGCTGTTGGTTATACCTGTATGGCCAATGTCGATGGGCGTCGGTGACCACTTTCCATCAGGTGGCCCCGACTGCTCGTCTGCCTGCGTATGCAATAAACAAAATTCAGTCGCTTAGGATTTTTTCATAAATTGCTGCCGAAGTTAACTAAATACATTTTTTTTAAACTAAATGTAAAAAAAATTATCACTACTTGAATAATGTTATTAATTTAGCTATGAATTAGGCGGAAATACTTTTCAAAGAAGTTGTTAATAACTACTTATAAATGAAAGGAAAGGAAATACAACGCTTAAATTCTAAGATTCTAAGAATACCTTGAAATTGTGTTCCGGTGCGACCTTTTACATATAAAGTATTAGCTCGACATTGCAGAAGATGATTGCAAAAGAAAATGGTACAGTTTTATTTCGAGATATGACTAGAATTGAATTTTCTTACAGGCGACTACGAATTTCAGCTATTTTCACGACGGAAATATTCTTAAGTTATGTTTGTAATGAAAAATTATTTAGTACAAAATTAACTTAATTAATGAATAGTAAATTATTGACATACTTAATTATTTATTAATTAATTAATGGCGAGGGATGTGACGACCCCACGCCCACTTGACGGCGGATCTGCTTTACAGTGGGAGTAAGACAGATACGCAGTGTAAGTGCAATTAGTCAATTGCCAATCCGCCTAATCAGTGTGGCGATTATGAGCAATTTTTCAAAGACGTCAACAAGATCGGCCGTCTTGGCGTTTAATGCAATGGATTGCTTGAGGCTGTTTATGATGACGATGATAATGAAAGTATTAACATCTTACATGAATAGGGCGTTGCCTGCTTTTTCGACCAGGCAGCACATTTTTTGAGTTGCTTAAGTCTAATTTATCCAATAATGTAATGACAAGTTTTTCGAAAATGCATCTGCACGGTGTACTTTGTCATATAAAATTAAAATGTCTATGAATCTTGATATACTTTTTGATATATGATGACTTAATTTAATGACAGTGGTAAATCCAAATAATTCATTTGCTGATAACTTTTCTGGTTCGACCCTGGCAAAATCGGCAAGATCAAGAACAACAACCGTTGGTTTTGTAGTGATTATTCCAGATGTCACATCTCGGTATGGTAGTCCGGCTGAATTTCTCACGCCAGTTCTTCTCAGGTCAGGCTTGGGTTTCTGAACCGGTGATAGCTTAATTGAGGATCAATTAAAAAGTATAATGCTACTATATTTGGCGGCAGGAAACCCTTAATTGGATTTTTTGTACATCATAAAAAAAGATTTTTTGTATGCGCGTTGGTATGTGTTCTTAGAGTTCTTCCCTCTCCACAAAGTCAGCCAGCTGTTGTCCCCTTAGGTTCCGTTGCCCTACTTCGAGGTTGTCCACTCTCAGCTTATCGTATTTCCATTTGCCTAGTTTTGCATTTAAGTCAGCTATCCAGCCATCACCCCATCAACACCATGGGTTTTGGGGAAATGAATGACTCAGGACCATGTTGAGGAGAATGTTGGAGTGATGAAATCAAGGAGAAATTGGTAACACCAAAAAAGATTAATTTTGGTGTCACCAATTTATTTTCGTTCCACGGTTGATTAAATATAAAATAAACAATTTTCATGTTTATCACTTATGTTTCTTGATTTTACATTGCAAAATGAAAAGCGTTATCACATTTTGAATTTTACGATAATGTTAAAGCGTATATCTTAAACATTGTCATATTGGGATATCTTATTCACAAGAGTCCAACAAGTTCGAGCTAAAATTTTGCATAAAGATTAATGCAATGAAAATTTTAATGTAATAATATGTATTTTCATGTCCGGCACATCAAAATTTCATATATTAAATAATATGCCAGTCTTTGACAAAGTTTATAAACCAGACATGTTATTATTATTTTTTCTATCCCATCCTATTGTAAACGCATTGTTTAATAATAGCAAATTAAATGTTATAAAATATTGTAAGAGCATTTTGACAATGAATAGTAAAGTCAAAATGTCGTAATTCCATAACACGATTACGTAATTGCGTTGAGTTCGAAAAATAACTGTGCTGACAGCGTGTGTGGCGACAGCATTAATTGGTTTTCTCATCATCAACAGCATGTTAGTCACTGCTGCACATAGGCCTCCCTAATGCATGCTTTTAGGAAATTTTTTCAAGGTAAGGTAAAGTTTAAGTTAAATTTTAACAACTGCTTTTTAATATATTACAGTGTTAAATGACGAGAAATATTTCAGTTCTTTCTCCTACAATTAATGGCATACGAAAACCACGTCGTTAGGAAGCGTCAATTCATCTCCACTAATTGCATGTTAGGGCGCGCGAGTTAAAACGCGAAAATTCCGGCCTCATTTATTGCGTGATAAACTGTCAAAGTACTCTTGAATAAAAGGGTGTTGAAATGCCTTGGAAATTTATATTTAAAGTAAGGGTTGACAGTAATAGTTGTATATTTGGATACATAGTATAAAAAATACAGTAAATAATTATGGAATATATGATTTACATCAGCCAGCCAATAAGCCTGTGATAGTCCTCTGCTGGACATAGGCCTCCCTTAATACACCCCAACCATTAGATTGTTTTGTACCGTATCCCACCAGGCTGGTCCAATGCAGGTTGGTGGGTGGACCGATTTTCACATGCCTATCCGACGGATGGATCATCTTACTTTTCAGACAATTGGGTGATCTAACCTAACCAACTAGGAAACAACAATGACTATTTGTTGAGTCCCCGCAGAATTCGAACCCACGACCTCTGATTTCTAAAGCACACGCCCATACCATTAGGCTACGGAGCCAGTTTATATGAAATGGTAGTTACATTATTATAATAACATAATCTTTAACTGGTTTTCCAGCAACCTACAAGGGCCTGTAAAATTTGGAGGTATGTTTGACAAAGAAACACTTCTCTCTTCTAAAGTGTAAAAATTTAACTTTTTATAACGGATCATTTAATTGATTCATCTAATGGTAAATCATACACGCAGTCCGTAAGGCAAGTAGCGAAAGAAGCTACAGATGCGCTCGTCGTCTCGAGACGTATGATCTAACTTCTCGTTTAACCAGTAATTACTCTAGCTACGGTGACCTTTATAAGACTTTTAGAAGATAAACTTTGAAAGATAAACACAAATTTCATCCTAGTAAAATATATGACGAAAATTGATCTCCTTATCGTGCACAACTAGCTTGATCAGGGTTCTAGCTACTCATTATTAATTTTTGACGCTTATCGATTTATGCGAATTTTCGTTTTCAGTATTTTTCGTTACCAACAAAACCTCCGCTTGACATTTTATTGTCTTTTTAAATATCCTGTTCACTGTTAGTATTTGTTCGCGCGCATTTCTATGTCGCCTAACACAGCCGCAAATTGGTTACGCAATAATCTTCCTTCCCTTTCTTCCTATACCGTTTCTTTCGCCTGCCCTCCTTTTTCCTATTAATTTTTCCTCATCTCGCGATAAGAAGAGGGTGAGGAATCTGCCGGTTCTTCTCAGGTCGGAGGCGTCCTATTCCGAACCGGTGGTAGCGTCCTTGATAATCAATAAGCGAGTGTTACACTTCTATATTGAATAAAGATATTTGAATTTGAATTTGAATACTTCGTGAAGCGGTCGGCAGCCAGCGCTGCCACTGTCGAACAATTGCCTTTGGGAGTTCCTACGCAGCGCATCATATTTTAAAGCCACGCGACGCGAATGGCCAATGCTCCGTTCTAATAGTTTAAAGTTTTCCGCAAACCCCAACCGCATCAACGAAGACCCCTGCAGCTGTGCCGCAATCAGACGAGGTATTTATCCTTCCTATTATAGCATTTCCAATCCGGCTTCATAACCACGTTGTCCGAGCCGGATTACGCAAATGGTCCTTCGAACCGCATCCTCGCTTCTGGTCCTTAAGTAGTACCTACCATATCGCCGTCACTCGAGCTAGTTGGTACAAACAAATTAGCTGATGAAACTTGATCGACCAGTATTAAAAATAAATTAAAGTATTTAATATTAAAACTAATCTTTTGCTAGTCATCATGAAAACCAGTCTTTCCAAATTTCTTTTGCTAGCTATGGAAAACCAGTCTTTCTCGAATTTTCTATTTTATTATGTATTTGAATGGCAAAAGAGATGAATGGTCACAGCGAAGAAGGTCTTTTTCCTAGCAGTGGGACACAAATCCCTTGAGAAAAATAAAATATTAAAAAAAAAATAATAAACATTAAATATATTTCAAAAAAAATAATGAATGGAGATGAAAATGATTCTTAACCAGTAAAAATAATACTTAAACAGTACTTTTGCTTCCGTGGTCTTCATTAGAAAAATTAATTCGGTAAAGTACAAAACATGACATTTGGGAGTAAAACCACGACAACACCTAACCTTTTTGGATTTTAATCAAGTATCTGTCTCTATAGAACCAATTTGAAATAAAAAAATACGAGAGGTTAAAAAAAATAAACACGTTTTTTGTCTATCAATCTTTTGACATCCTTTTTATAACTTTAATAACCTTCAAAGTGAGAGTGAGATAATATTCTGACTGGACCAAATCAAAATTCAGAATTTTAATTTAAAGGTTAATTCTAAACAATAAAACTTCTGAACTCACTATTTATTCATTAAAGCCAACTGAAGTAACCTTCAAGTGTAATTGAATTAGTAATTCTTCTGTCAGCAATCATTTTTTTCTTACATCGTTTTAAAACTAATTTAAAACAGAGAATATTCTATCGTTGTTGCCTTATGGACCTACAGTTAGTCCACTACCACTGTGGTTCCACTGAGGATCTACCGTGGCTCACAAACTGATAAGGGCATTAATAGTAAGTAAATAATATAAAGATATCCTGCTACGATTATAGATAATACGAAAGCAGTTAGTAAAATGTATGTATTTTAAAGGTCTTTTATACAAGAGATCGTCTAGTATAGTTTCATCCTGGTTCTTATGTTTGTCGAAAATTAGACACTAGAATTTAAACACTACTGTCCGTTTTATTGCTTTAACCTATTGAGAAGAGAATAAGTTACATAAATATTATAAATATTTTTAATGCATAGTAATAATGTACTAATATTAACTTCCTTTAGCTATTAAAGTATAGGTTGACGATTGACCAAAGACCAATAGTCGTCAAATAGCATATAAATCATTTTGCCGGGGGAATTCTATTAATGCAATCTTAAAAAGGGTTTTGCACTTGCAAAATTACTCGTGATAGAGTAAAACGGAATTTCTTTTAACTTACTTTCATATACATGAGTCTGATTACGTATTTTTTAGAAAAAAATTATGGAATAAAGAAATAAGTATGAGATAGTGAGATAGGTCCTTTTCTAGACGTAAATGCTACTAAGACTATGTTGTTTAAAGTCAATTCAATTGACGCCAAAAGCCGGACATTCTTAGTGGTTAAAATTGAGTGTCGGGGTGGAAAATAAAGGAAATACAAATTATTTCCAAGAATATATCTTAACAAATTACAATTAAACCTAACTTAATTATGGTAGAAGTTCATAAAATCTACTAAGAAAATCAACGATTTAGTAATTAAAGTAGAAGGCTGAAATCATTAAAAAATCAAGATACTGAATAACAAAACGGTATTATTCCATTTAAGCAGTTTAAATTATTTGTCATTTCACTTGGACTATTATTCTTAAGTATAAGTGGATTTTTAAATTGAAATGCTATAGATCATCTCATAAAATTGATTGCGTTAGAATAACATGTAAAAACAAATACGTCGTCGTATGTTATACATTTTATTTATAACAAGGCATGCCAAAAGCAGCACATATACAGAAAAAAGTTGTATCAATCACAACATATCAAAGCTTCACGTAAATGCTCGCCAATTAAGAAGAAAATAGGGTAAAATTTAGATAAGACAAATAAAATTGTTTGTCTTATACAAACAATTTTCAAATATTGAGTTTTCAATTTAATCACATAATTATAATAAAAAGCATGATGCTTATCAATAGCAAAAATAAATAAAAGGTAAATTGAGATGGATTGGACGTAGATGGAATAGCTAAATCAAAAAAGCACAAAACAACGTACAACACTCTGTCAGGTATATTTTTTTATATTTGACATCATGAAGGACATTACGTTTAGAATATATTATTGATTTACAGTCAGAACAGAGACAGGCACAAGAAACTATTACTGACGTTAGGGCCTACCAGTCACATGTAAAGTATGAATTTCACTTGTCCAGTCGAGATACATGTTATGTCACTCGTATGATAAAATATTAAATCAAATGGTACTAAAGTCGTGTATAAAATCTCGTAGAGTTATTCAGATACTAATACACCGTAAGTAACAAGATTGTGAAAAGGAGGTTTATATTTTAATTTAAATAACACGTGCGTAGTAACTACCTGTTTTTTTTTATAGCATTAAGCATTATTTCTAAAAGAAAAAATAATAAACGTTTTAAGTAATTATAGTGAAAAACCCGTATAAGGGTGATTTATGTCATTTATTTCATCAGGACGCTTTCACAATTATTATAATAAAATATCTATAATATTATAAATGCATCCTCATAATAATACAAATGCATAAGTTTCTAAGAATAGATGTTTGTTACGTTTTTTACTCAAAACTACTCATTGTATTTTAATTAAATTTAGAATGATACGGTTTATTTATCAGAATAACTATGTAGCTATAATATTTAAGGATATAGCGTAATTTTAAAAGTAATAAAAGTATCGTATATGCAGAAAAATCTCAATCATGAACTATTTGACTAGAAACTCGCAAAAACATTTGGACTAATGAAAGTGATATGTAGTATTTATTATCTCAAATGACAATCACCAAAAGTGAAACCCAGGGGAGAAGCTATAAAATAAAATCTTTGAAAAGTCTGTAGAAAAATATTGTTCACGAATCGTACTTAATGAAGTGAAACTGGGTTTATTATTAATATAGTGCTTTTAAACCAAACCCTTCGAGTTATCCAAACACGCGAAATCTCTAGATTTGTACATGTTATGACAAGTATTGAATAATAACAAATCTCACGTTTGTATTCTTCTTCTACTTTTTGTTATATTACAAGTCATTTTAATACAGAATTTACAAATAAAATTGAACTTTAAAGGTGTAGATGGGATTAAAACTTGTTTTATTCAACAAAAGTCCAACATTCATAACATATTTCATTTATCTTAATTTTTTTTCTCCTTTATAATGTTGTTTTAGTAGTATTTTTTATTTAGATAAACATTTTATATATCTATTTTGTTTCTATGGATATTCATCTATTCATTCATTCTTCATGGATATTAAAACTATATTAAAAACTATTCACGAAAACTTAATTATTTACAATGCAACGGAGTTATGCTGCTGCGCCCATTAGACACGAAACTCACTCCCAATGTGTGGTGGAGCATTGACAAATGTTCTTATATATATTAAGCAATTTACACTAAGCTGAAATTGCAGTAAATTTTAACACTGGCCATCTCATAATAAAACCGTTAAATACAATGTCGATTATATAAAGAAAAAAATTAATGATTTTCTACGAATACAAGAAAGTACTAAAACTAAAACTATAAAATAAAGATACAAGACACTTATGTAAATTTAAATAATATTTTGATAATTTTACTTTAGTAGGTACGGAACCCTTTGCGCACAAGTTCAATGAGCTAATAATAATTTTATTATAATAATAACATTTATTTCATTCGGATAACAAGAATAATAACGTCATTTTTCTTAAAATGTCAACTGTTGTGTTCGTAAATTCAAAGTTTCTCCAGCATCTTAATTTTGTTAATTTAAATATCAAAAACTCAACTTGGACTGCTGTCTCCCACAGCTACGTTGGCTTATTTCTTTTGATTTACGTAAGATTACTTATCTCAAACCTAAATATATAAGAGGAAATTTAATTATTTACTTTGAAATTTGTTTTTTTATCTCTTCATTGTATAAGAATCTATACTTAGCTCCGTAAGCATTTATTTCTTTGTAACTTGAAATTCCAAGATATTATAAAGTGAGACGAGCAGTCGGGCCACCTGATGAAATGCGGTCACTAACGCCCATTGAAATAAGTAATACCAGGGATATCACTAACGCGCTGCCTACCGCGAGACATGATCGTCGGCGTCCCGGTCCCAGCGATCCTTAGGCGACACTAAAAATGTCTAACTCACGTACCTTCTGTACGCGTGGCCTTCACTTTTAGCAGAAAGTGTCGGCCATCTAGTTTGTGGGAATGGTAGCTTCCCGAAAACTCTGTAAGCTAAAGCTTACCAAAGACATGAGCCAGAAAGCATAGCATCCTTGTTAAAAAAAACCGTGAGACAGAGAATAATACAACTCGTTTACCTAGTAAATACGGTAGCTACGATCATATTAAAATTGTGGAAATAAAACACATAAAAACTTTTGTACTGACTTAAAAGCTTTTGCCAACCAAGGTAATGCTTGTACTAATCCTTTATCTTTCCAATAATCGACTATGGTGACGTTGTGCTATTTCGACTTGAATGCAGCAGCTCAATAAATTAGACCGACATCTCAATAACTGCATTCGATTCATTTTTAACCCTACGTAAATATGACCACGTTTCGCCATATCGTTCCCAACTGTCGTGGTTACCTATACGCCAGAGGCGGTCATTGAGAGCGTTGACGACGTTGTTTCTTTCCTTAGTTCTGCTACTACTCCGTATTTAACTTTCCATTTTAAATATATTTCAATCTGTTCTTCTGTTAAATGCGCTATCTCTCGAGATCAGGATGGCCTGAGAGTCGCCTCATTTTAAAAACACTTGCTCAAAAACTGTCAGCTGAGTTAAATGTCTGCTTTATTATTATTTTATGCGTATAAAGTTAAGGCTATAGTATGAATGAATGTATTTTTCTAAACTTTATAAAATATATATATATATTCATCATGTATATTTATTTATGCTTATGTATTTGTATTAACTTAAGTTAGTATACTTATAGAATATATAATATTCTGTCGTCATTTTATTAATGATGTATAGTTATTTTGTTTTATGTATACACGTATAAACTTTAAGGTTATAAAAATGTTTTCTTTGTTTTGTTATATATCTGCGCACCTACCGAATTTTCTGTGTACCACCCAAAGGTTGACTGGTTGATAATGCTTTTGGCATTAAGTTCGCCTTTCTACATACTTGGGTAGGTGGTAGGTCCCCTGTTTGCAGGAGACCGTCTGGTGGGTACCACCTGCGGTGCCTATTTCTGCCGCGAAGCAGTAGTGGAAAACACTGCTGCGTTCCGGCTTGAAGCGGCACCTGTAGCCGCGCATAGCGTATTTACTGGGCAAACAAGATTTAACACCCTATGTCTCACGGTAGGCAGGCGTCGGCGATACCACTGGTATTGTCAACGTCTTGGGTGTCGGTGACCACTTCCCATCAGGTGGCCCTGACTGCTCGTCTGCCTTGCGTATGCCATAAATAAAACTTGTGCATAAAGCTTTAATAAATAAATAAAGAAATAAAAAACATATTTATATTTAAATAATATTTTACCAGTACCATACATACTACATACATCATCAGCCTGTTTTAGTCCACTGCTGGACATAGGCTCCCTCAATACACCCTATCCGTTAGGGGTTTGGACCGTATCCCACCACGCTGGTCCAATGCGGGTTGGTGGGTGGACCTGATTTTCACATGCCCATCCGACGCATGGATCATCTTACATTTTTCAGACAATTGGTGAATCGGCCTCAAATTGCCCTCAACAACTAGGGAAACAACAATGAAAATTTGTTGCGTCCCCGCAGGATTCAGAACCCACGACCTCCGGTTTCTAAAGCACACACCCTACTATCCTAGGCTACGGAGGCAGTACCAGTACCATCACTACTATTGGCATTTGTAATGGTTTAGAAATACAACACTACATACGTAGGTGAGGAATAACCCACAAATTTTGGTCGATCTTGCTCAGACATGGCGAGAACAACACACTAAAAGTTTCAGGGCGATTATTCATTTCTTCCCCTAACAACCGATCAGCGGTGGACTGATTATCGGTTCGTAATAATTAAACATAGTTAATTAGCCGGTACCGGTAAATAAAACAGAAATTTAAGCTTTCAAGCTACCCTATTTTCTAATCGGGACATTGCTCATAGTAAGAAGGCCACCTTTGGCCACGTGTTTAAAGTGTAGGTTCTCAAGAGTGAGGGTATAACGATTTTTCGTGAACGATCGAGCGTGGTGCAGGTGTACAAAGTGGACGTTATACGCGATAAATAGTTAAGTCTACAGCTATATTATGGAAGTGTAGGACTTTTTCCAAATTTCCTAATGTATTTAGGTATAATATGACTTCTATTTTTTTTAAATATTTCTTGTAATAAATAAACCATAATCAAAAACATATTATCTTAAAACATTAATGTTACAATCAATCCAAAGAAAAATTTGTCTACTACATATTTAATGAAACTTGTGTTTCAAAATAAGAAAACTTGATTATATCATACTTTAGATGTGAGTTAATTTTATGGCAGATGAGAAACTAGCCGTTTCACAAAAAGGATTGTTTGGTGAAACGGTTTTATTCTAAACTAGCAGTAACATTAATTAATATAAAAATTATATCGAAAATTTAAATGAAATTACTAACACAATAAAACGAACGGTTTTATATAATTTTATTTATTTGTAACAATATAGTTATGTTTATTAATTCTATATAAGCTTTGACAGACTTGACTAATGAATTTATGTTTAAGGAATCTTTCAAGGTAAGTAAAACTGAAATCAATAAAATACACTAATTTTAATATAAATGAAAAACAATACTTTCTGTACGGACCCATACGTAAGTGACCATTTAAATGTAGATGTATATAGATATTATAAAACTGTTTTATTGGCATTTCGTGCAGTAAAATATGTCCAATCTGGCGCTCGCAATTACACGGTGGTAATTTTATTTAAGAGCTATATAAAAACATGAAAATGTAAACTTAACAACAAAATATTAAACCGACGTAATCATCTAACCATAATTTTTAATTTAACAAGACTTATTAAAATAATCATTGTCATTAACAATTTCAACTCTTAATTAAACTGTAAAATTTTTAACGGCCAGAATATTTAATGACAAATATTTAATGCGGTAGGCAATAAACGGGTTTTTAAAAAGTTAAATTAAATTATAAAATTTCTAAGCTAAGAAGTCCCCTTTTACAGGGTGCCGTCAGGGGCGGTACCACCGCGTTGCCTGTTTAAGCCGCCAAGCAGTAGTGTGAAAACACTTAAGTGTTCGAGTCTTAAGATCCTATGTCTCATGTATCATTCGTTATACCCCCGGTATTGCCGTGTCAATGGGCGTCGGTGACACATTCTAACAGGTGGCCCGACTGCACATCTGCCATCGACCGCAATAAAAAAAATTTAAAAAAAGATTTATGTACATCAACAAAAGAACCAGTAGTAAGAAGCTTATTATTATTCAGAGCTCGTCATGTTTTACGAATTTGCCATTTCCGCACGTCTGGCTAATTTCAGAAGGGTTCGATGGTTCCGTTGTTATTTAAAATAGAACCTCTGCGATACAACACTTGAATGTTAAAAACTAAGGTTTTAGGAGTTATTTTTGTAAAGTAACTGATGTACTACTTAATATTGACACTAAATGGTTCCTAGGAGCACATAGTTTTACACAAAATATGCCTTAGTTATAATATCAAAAAGTCTTTTTATTTTAAATATATAATGCATTCACTATTTTAATAACTGTTGTGAATTAATTACTCTGTTAAAATAAAAATATAAACAATAATTATAATTTAATAGTTGATTCCAACAACGCAGCCGATCTTGACTAAGGATGCTTAAAAGATATAGAGCAAAAGCGTGTTCGCAGTTCGCGTGGAATACGAAGTAAACTAACTTTTTTTGATTCCGAACCTAATGTTTGAGAATTTCAGTGACCTTAACCTTATATTTTAGGCAAAAGTCTATAAATTTGTGGAATGTTATTATTAATTTAATTTTTATACTAAAATAGGTAAAAACTCGTAATTTGACATCGCGACCTTGTCATAGTAGAACAAAAAAAAGGATTTAGCAATATTCAAAATATAACCATAAGACATTTAACTTCTTTCGGATTTTGTAATAATTTTTTCATACTAAGGTGTCAAAATAACGATAGCTTGTTTCAGTTTACGGAGCTCTTTGAAAAAAGCAATTTTTGCGCATAACATTCATTTATTTTTGTTTGTTAATGCAGTAAGACATGCAGGACAATTACTTGGTGGTTAGTGATACCCGCCCTGTCCATAAGTGAGGCAACTTAGGACTCCACAAATCCGCTCACCACCCTAAGACATGAGGTTAGGTCTCGTTTACCCAAAACCAATTACGCTAGCAACAATTTACCGTTTAAATCGCAAAACGTTCTAATCACTGCTGATTTGGGGCAGAAATAGACACTGGGACGGTACTATCTTAGTCGATTCCTTATAAAAAATGACCTAACTCCTCTAAAATATTAATTTTAAGACCATTTAAATAACTTTATTATGATGCTTGTGTCTAAATAAAGTATAAAAGTGAAATTTATCTAAATGTGGGTGACATCATATGTAGAAGAGATGCAAACTTCGTCATCATTATCTATTATAATATTAAATACATTTTTTTGTTATTAAAGTAAATGTTTTGTATAAAAAGATATTTATTAGTCTAATTTCTTTGGACGATTCTTTTTACCAGCCACATCATACAAAAAAATATGCAAGCCAAATTGAATACCTCAAAGAGAGCAGCAAAATTATTACATATTTTAGTGATGCACGTGCCAAAATGAACAACAATTATATCTAGATGAATAATAAGTGCTATAATAAAACTTTAGTTATATAATACATTAAAAGGAAATCTTTATTAAGTCATCATTTCAGACCATAGAAAACCACAGCAGAACATAAGCTGATAGGATCGAACCCACTTAGGCTGCCGTGCTACACTGCGTATTACTCAAATGCTCATTGATTCATACTTTTTTATAGCGGAAAATGAGATAGTAAATAAGCTACATTAATTTTTATACGCGACAACACTGACAGAGGATTAGAAAAACACCCTCATATTTGTTAAATTATTGAAAGTGCCCTTTTTCCGAACAGAGAAGTGATTTGTACATTGTATAATGTGTATTTGTAAGTTATTTTATTACGTGAATAATTTTAAATAACTTTAATTATAGATTTCTTTTGATAATGTTTGTAATATGGCGCCTCGGTTACAGATTAAGCGTAGTCTGATGGCCATATGTAGGGGCCGAGACGAAAGGCACGTGAGATCTAATACGCGCAGAGGTAGATAGATGGATAGATGGAGCTGCCTCGGCGAACAGCGCTGGTGGGGTCACAGAAAACTGTCAAAGAGTTCCTGTGTCCAACATTACCCGTTTTTGCTCCGGTGAAGGCTTATAAGGCGAAAACGAAAAATAAAAGCGTAGGTTAAGAAGGAAAATTTCTTTTGCCACTATTTTAAGTACGGTATTCTTCATCTCATTTTTGGTGGATCGTAGGTTTAGACTTATCAAAAATTCATCATAGATAAGATCAATGGACAACAAATTATTTCAATTATAAAATTTTGCCTTAATACATTGTGTAACAGAGTGATTTTAAGCGCTTAAGGTTAATTAAAATAACTGTTGTATCAATTTGAATAAATGGTATTACAGCGTTGATAGCGCATTAAAAACAATAGAATCTATTTAACATGATCAAAATCGTCTGCTCTTTATCTTCTTTAAGCCGACCTTTACAGATTTTTTTTCGACAGTGAAATTTATGAGGTAATTTTTCATAAAAGAATTCTATGTAAAATATGTTTTTCTCATTAAGGAATAAGACAGAAAACTTTTCTAGTAAGTCCAAAAAAAAATTGTTAGAGCAATTTTCACTGATGAGAGAAATCGCTTACTTGCGACTGGCTCACTTATTAATTTTTGCTGATTTTTTTATGATGTTATTAGCGAGACTCATATACGTAACTTATTTAGAGTTACGTATAGTAGAATGACATGCAATTTAATGTATATTCACTTTCATCATCACATCAAAAAATGTTTAAATAAAACATTTCTCACTATTAAACGGAAGTTATACCGATTTTTTCTAACTATACTTTTTATCAATTTTTATGAACTAACTTTACATATTGGTTTATAGTCATTAAAATTCTTAAACTTGATTTTTCAGTTCGGTATCAAGAACGATAATTAACTTCATCATTCCATGAACACTGCAAATCTCCGTTTTACTTAATTTGCGTCTTTAATTATGCAACTCACAAACCGTGTGAAACTCTATATTCACCGAATAATTACGTTGAAGCACCTTTTTTTAATAACGTTATTCTGATGAAATGTACGTGGTAGGGGAAAATATTTTACGATCCGTACAATATTAATAACAATCAATTTAGAGCATTAAGTATTTTGTAGCACGCTCAATCGTATGATCAGAAACAATTCCTTATATGATATTATAGCTTTTACTTAAACAAGCATAAATAATAATATGCTACACATAAAATCTGACTGGATGACTGGTTGACTGGTAGATAATGCTGAATAGCATTAAGTCCGTCTTGTGTATATGTTGTGTGTAAATAACTTGTAACAAAAAAATGCAATCTATAAACTTAACAAACCAACGCGCATTTAATGTTAAGCCCAAAAGTTTAGTTTTTATTGCAAAAATAAAAGTTTAGTGTACATAAGTAAAATCTTACATTTGCCAAATGAAAATGTCAATTTTTAACGCTTCTCGAAAAAACTTTGACGTTTATCGCAAAAACTAGGATTACCACCAATCATAAATAAACAGTTCTTATTTTTTAAATAGGTCATGCTTAATAATAACACAATTCGATCCTTATTTAATAGTCAATGCAATATTTTTAAAAGGATTCTTTAAGGATGGATCTGTTTTATAAATCATGGAGGTATTCATTCATAAAATGAATCCCACGTAACCTGAGTACCACACATAAAAACAAATGTTTGCCATTTTGCTATAAAGGTGAGAGGCAATCTCCTCAAGGACGTAAGTTCTTGTCCATAAACCATAGTAATTTGAATGTATTAATTCTAAATGATATGAATTATTTAAACTTTCATTTAAGTATACATCAAAAATCAAAGCAAAAAAAAATTAGGTCCACAAAACACGCAAATAAATTGTGTGTGTAATAAAATAATTTAATAATGAAGAAGATATCTCTTTACAGTAAAAATGTCCATACAACAATACAGATTTTATTTCCAAAAATATAACAAATGATCTCGAGTCAATATTTGCCAAACGTATACGGCGCTTGACAAACATCCTTAGGTAAATTGATCCGAGCTATGCAGTGAACAACGAATTTTTCTTCCACAATTTATGAAACTTTATTCCAGTATGTTATAAAATATCTAAAAATATATATTTTTATTATACCTTTGGCATTCATTTCTAAGAAAGAAAAATAAAATAAATATCTGTTATATTATATAAAATGGATGATTGTTATGTATTGACAAACATTTATAAAATGAATTACAACCACACAGTTTCTTGCCGGTTCTTCTCTATACAAGTCAAATTTAAGAACCCATCTTAGATTGACGCGTAAAAAGAGCTCGACAGAGCCGAAATTGGATGAAGAATTTTTGAGTTTGAATTTGAACGTCTTTGATAATGTCAAATGGCAAGGTTCACACAAAGAAATCAAGGCTATATAAAAGTAGCACATGTCCTGTGCTAAGCTTCTTAAATCATTACTATTTCGTAGAGTACTTGATATTCTCCTAGCATCTAAAAATATTTTTAAATGTCTGTAGGATTAATATGTCTGTTACGAATTCTTCGTATTATAATAATGATCTTAAGTACAGTCCATTTCAACCTAAAAACATAATTTTGTTTGTGAACTTAGATATAAACTAATTATGTATTCTAATCTTTTGAAAAATTTTTAATTCAGGCTTTTGTTTATTGATAAACTTCACATTTACATTTCATTTAATAATTTTCCGACGTAAAAAACATTATAAAAATTTGCTTTATAATTAAATTTGTTTTATGGTGGCATCAGCGCAACATAAAAAGCTCATAAAATTAGGTATATATATTAAATAGTAAGAATCTTTATCTATAAAGCGGTTACTTAATAGCACAGTTTATATCAATACTACATTACTACCTGAAGTGATAAATCCAGTTTTAATACATTTAAAGATACAATTTTCTTATGACAAGCAGGAAAGTTTATTACAAAGAGTCTTTGAAAAGTCAGTACATAATTAAATACTCTTAATTTCACTCCAGCTTATGCTACAAAGGTCTTCTTCGTAGAACAGATTGAGGTAAAATAATACTGTTGTTTGCGCACACAAAAAACACTTTTTTCTGCTGTGGTTAATAATACGAGAATTTAAGTAAGTAAATTCTGGTTTTACTTTGATGTGATCATGACTTTTTAAAAAGTTTTGTTTAAAATTAACTGTAGATTAGCGATTTTTAACTAGAAATAAATTAAAAAGGACTCCAAAGCAAAAAAACGTATCCGTACATTTAGTGTTGTTATTATTACGCTGTCACTTCACATCTAACAAACTATAGAGATAAATAAAATTTGAATATCCTTTCGTTACATTAAAATATTTATTTTTAAATGATTTCAATGTGATATAACCGAAACGTATAACGAGACGTTTTTTTTAATTTTTTCTGTTTGTTTAACCTTTCTTTTATAAAATAAAAATGGGTGCGTGTACTTATATACGCGCGTGAGAATTTATACTTCTTTGTCATCAAAAATTAATATATTTATATAATAATATATTTAATATATATATATATATATATATATATATATATATTAAGCAGACGGCTTCATACTGTTCATTTGTGTCACAGGTGCGCGCATCTTAAAATTTCACTCATAATTTTTAATAACGCGCCTAAAGAAGTGTAACTTCAAAAATAAACGCAACCAAAACGAACCTTAATCCCAACTCCATAGAGAACATTATGCAACAACTAAAAAAAGACAACAATGGAGTTGTCGTTTTCATCACTTAATAAAATCAACCTTATCACTATGTAATAAGGTCCATTTCACCGTTTTCATTATAAACTGTTAATTTTGTGTCACAGGTGCGCGCGCATCTTAAAATTTCACTGTCATCATTTTTTCATAACGCGCCTAAAGAAGTATAACTTCAAAAGTATTTATTATAATTTACCAAGCGGCATCCGCTTAACAGCCCGTCGCGGACAACAGCTTCATTATATTATTTGACGACCTGCTTGGCGCAGTGGTTAGTGATCATGACTGTTTCGCCTAAGGGTGTGGTTTCGCACCAGGGGAAAAAAAATTGTGTGAAATACAGAGTGTGTTTTCCAAGTCTTGGTGTTCGTACCTTTATAATATGTATTAATTTACAAAATAAAAGGAATTCTATGTATTTATCAGTTATTTATTTTCCATAGTAAAAACTTTGCTTAGTTTGGGACTAGATGATGGTGTGTTGTTCGTCAGAAAATATTATATATATATATTTATTACGCGGGCTTGCGGCGTTTTACCCTTCATTTCCTATGAGAATGATAATTTATTATCATGTGTACGACTAAGGGGGTAGAGTCTACCCCGTGACCACGGCCGCTGTAAAAAGTCATTTTATTTAATAATGTATAGTATTCGCGTAAACAAAAAAAAAATACTATAAATTTAAATTATGTTCCTGACACAAGCGTTGCAAATACAACCATATGCAATTTTGGATGAACATTGCCAGTAAGCCAGAAAATTACTGTCTATTCATACTATAGTCTCAGGGCAGCAATAGTAACCGTTGCTTTAACAATTTCACGCGACGAAAGTTATGCCAATTACCAATTTGTCGCAACAGTCGGTAATGAATACCTGTGATTTTCCTTAACGTTCTTTCTAAGAAAATACACTATAGTTTGCCTTGCAATTGACAAAGGATATTTATAAAGTATATTGAAAAATCGGTTTTAAAACATTGAACTACGTGATTTTATTTTCTAACACTATTTACAAACTTGAAGTAATAAGTAACAGTGAATACTTCAGTCTGTCCCGTGGTCGTAAAAGATTTGAATAATATTGTAAGCAAAATTTTATAGCGGTAACCCGCAGTGTCTTAATAAATCAAAATTATCGATGCATAAATTTGATTAAATTCATATTAGCAATTGTAAGTTTATTACAACAGAAATGAATATGAAAATTAATTTAAAAAAAATATTTTTGGCAATCAAAAAGTATTTTAGTATTATACATGTTAGTAGCAGTTTCTTTCATTTTATTTGAGTTATTCCTAATCAAATCTTGTCTTTTAAAATGTAAATAAATGTTTTATTTTTAAACACCTCATTCAATATCTCCTCGTTAATATAAAAATACTTGTAATTTATCGTGTTATTACTTATAAATAATGAAATCACTTTAAGTGATTCAAATTTCTCCATGACTACCTTTTCGAGCCTATTTTCCTAGAATATCTGGGTCGGCTTTATATAGCTAGGTTGACCTGAATAACAGGTTTTACAAAAGCGGCTAGAATTTTTACAGCTCAAAGGGATATAAAAAATGTTAAAGCAGCGTTAGACGCTTAAAATTTGCTCGTCGATCGTCGAATTTGCTTTAGGCGAAAGTTAAAATTCATTGTAACATTGGCTATAGTGCAACTTTTAACCAGAAAATTGTTTATACATTACTTATTTGCAGCAGAAATATTAGTTAAAAATATGATACTATATGCAATAACTTAACCACTGCCAATTGTTTTGACAACGAGACCAACTTGTTAAATGATTGTCGACGCATGGAATCACTTCTTTATAATACAATCAATTCAGAACAAATTTCTGCAAGATTCTCCTTTTCCTTTTCATGGAAGTAAGATAATAACATCATTATTTTATATATCTTCATTACGTGATGTTAAATATTATACAAAAAAATATATAAACAAAAATGTAATGTTATTCTTTGCAACCAGGTATATTTAAAATCTGTAAACATCTTATAATACACGTTGGGCGTCGGAAATTAATTGGAATACGTGTTAAAATTAATTAAAAAGCTTTTATAGCGAATTAACGACACGGGTAGTTGTTGTGACACCTTCAACGAGAGGGATTTATTTTTAATTTGATGTGTTTGCTGATATAAATATTTTAATAATTTTACGTAGAACACCTACATTAACAGAAATTTAATTCTTGTGGAAGAATTATTTGAACTCTATCTCCTTATAAGTAAATTACTACATCTTTATGTATCCACTTGACTACAGGTAAATAAAATGATATCTCTTAAATGTTTTAGATAAATAAATTTAAATTTGCAGTCTACTTACCTAAAATAAAATCACAAGATAATTGGAACTATTGTTTGTTTCTTTGTTTTAGTGTCCTTTTCTTGATCGTGTATCTGTAAGGATACAGCAGAATATCAAAAGTCTACTATTGTTGTTTGTTTACGCTTTTACCAATTTTAGGTTTTTAGTGTTGGTCGAACTGTCGAGCTGTCGAACGTAAATATTTTCAACATTCTTACAATGACTTATTGAAGCGTCCATTAACTTTTTAATTAGTGTATCTCTTCCCTCGTGTACATTGCCAAAAAAAAGGAAAATTTCGTACATCTTTCATACGGATCTCATAGTACTTACTGCTCTTATCTGTATGTTCCCACTTCGAAGTTGATGATGTGCTTATATGCCTATGCATGTTTAGCTAATTTTATATTGGTTGTAGGTTCATATGATGTTAAGAGCTCAATAAATAGTAAGCCATCAATTGATAAAAATTTTTGGATTCTAACAGAGAAATTGAGAGTTTAAATTTAAAAAAAACCTGATTATACTATATATTATCTATATGTAATGAATCCTTATTTGTTTTGTCAGTTTCTTCATCTCTTGAGAATTTTTATAAATTTTTTGGCAACACAAAACTCCACCGTGTCTCAAATTACTACTTTCTGTTTTTCAGTATCAATAAACCCAGATTACAAATTCCTTTCTCGGATTCTTCAACTTGAAGTTCTCCATAATAGATTATTTCAACAACGGCCTTTGTAAGTATTATTTAAAATAAAAGGCATAAATTTAACCGACTAGTTCATGTAAACCAGTGCCTGCAATAACCATACCAGCCTCAACTTCGACATCGAGTCACATTGCACTTGTACAAAGAAAACAAAACTAAAATTCCATTGCAATATATTACATCTGAAACATAATGCTGAAATACACAATCAAGTAGTTATTCAAGATATCAATAAAACTCCTCTAGAATATTTCCATACTTCTTTAAAGATGACAGCCTGATTACGATTACAAAGCAAGTCGACCTTCTTTCAATTTTTTCAAATAAAATATTTATTTGTTGAAATTGTAAATTTACTTATGCTTTCCTAGTGTGATTGACTATATCGTATTTTTGGTGTCAGAAATTTTGACATTGAAAATTAATTGATGAAATGATGCTAAAAATTCAACAGGAACAGAACATTCGCTATAACGACTATTTTTGATGAGCGTTATCGATATTTTAAAGTCAAGCCAATCGTTGAAAAATTACCTCACTGCAATTTGACTTTAATTTGACGTTACTTGTAGCGTTTCATCAAATCGTATTTAATTTAGCAATATTTCTGTTGAAATATATTGTCACCGTACTATATTTATCAATGCTCTTGTTAATTGCTTTTCGATTAAAGTATCGTTTTATACTAATTGTGTCGTAACTATAAATGTCTGAAAAATTACTTAAAAGTTAGCTCCAATTTTAACACCCAATGTGAGAGCAGAATAAGCGCGATTACGAAGAGACTGATAATAAAGGTTTTGTCTACTGTAAAGGATAAAAACTGAACCGAATACTGTCTAAACTGTACTGCGTAACTGAAACTATTCAATAAAATGCCTACGATCAAAGAGTTATCTGCAAATAACTATTAAAAATGTTCAGTTTCAATTAAATAAAGTTAGTATTATTTGTACACAAACTTACAGCCGTCTAGTGGCATGCTAATTTGGTTTAATCATTGTCTTTATAAGTTTAAATATAGCTATGTTTTTACATCGAAATAGCAAAAAAAAGTATTTCAAAAATTTTATAAAATATTTGTCCGACTTCGACATCGTTAGCGACGCAAGTCTCGTCTAATTTTTTTCTGCCGTAACGAAAATTACTATTAGTTTGAAACATATCTATATTAATGGATGTTGTATTCGTCATAAATTGAACAATTCGCTTATGGTAATAAACTCCACAAGGAATAAATTGTCCTGCGGTTTACGCCCTGCATTTTAAATCTCTGACAGGATTTAAGGTGAAATGAATTTTTTAAATGCTTACTTCTTACTTCTTTTACTTCTACCAGGGTGACTCTGTTATTGACTTAAATCAGACTTAAAATATGCCTCATTATATTTTCTTCTCATTCAGTATATTTTCTTGAAGGTTTACATTTTAATGGTTCATCATCATCATCATCATCAGCCTGTTATAGTCCACTGCTGGACATGGCCCCATACATACCCTATCCATTAGGGGTTTTGGACCTATCCCACCACGCTGGTCCAATGCGGTTTGGTGGGTGGACCGACTTTTTACATGCCCCTCCGACGCATGGATCATCTTACTTTTAAGACAATTGGGTGATCGGCCCAAATTGCCCTAACCAACTAGGAAACATCATTAAAAATTTTGCGTACCCGCAGGATTCGATCCCACGACCTCCGGTTTCAAAAGCACACGCCCATACCACCAGGCTACTGTGGGATATTCCTTCACATACAGATATTTTGGTCCGCAATTGAACGCATCATTGCAGACCAAAATATCTGTATAAGGTTATATTATCATTCTTAATCGTGCACGAAATTTAGATAAATAAATAACAAAAATGCTTGTTAGCCTTATTTTAAGAGGTAAGCAGTTTGCACTCCCCAAATAACGAATCCTTTATTTTTTTTTTCTCCGTCAGTTTTTTTTAATATGATTTTATACAAAAACCTACTTTTGCAATGAAAGCCTAATCTAATTTATTTAAATACTAGCTAAGCCGATTTAAGATTATAATTATAAGTTATTCTTATCTATCTTATTGCCAATTTATTTTAAAATCCATCTAGTATTTATTGAACAAAAAATAACAAACTTCCATAATTACAAACTTTTACACTCATTTTATTAATAATAGGATTAGTAGGATTTCCGAACCAATTAAAAGAGTGCTCTATCTCTTAGATCTTTAAAATAAACACTAGAGTAAACAAATAAATAGAGCAATTCGGTTACATTTGAAACTCGACTGCAAATCGGTTCATTTAGCCTCACAGCGTTATCGAAATGTTCGTGGACTTAATTATCTAACAAACCTCGTTGTAAATCATTTTCCGGTCGGAATTTGATAGCAAATTATGCAAAGCGATCGAAACACTTTGCGATGGAGTTTTATTTGCTTTTTTGTTCGATGCAAATTAAGTGTATCATGGATGTAAATGTACAAAAAATATTTAAACGCAAATTAAGTGAGACATGATTTTTAGAAACAAGATTTTTTATTACACAAACTCAACTATTTCGAGTATATCTTTTGACTCTTATACAAACATGTGCGTTTCAAATCTTTGTTCTTTTATTATTGTGAGATTTGGTTTTTTAGTCTTCTTTCAAATTTCTATTCGTTAACTGTTTATTAAGAACTATCAAGAGATATAGATAAAATTTTCATTTATATGTTCTATTCATTCTAATTAACGAAAATAGGGTTTCAGGACGCGTAAACGCCTCGTTTCTCAAAAAGAAAAGCCCTCTTTCCTTATGAAAAATTCACGCAATTTTCGTATAAATACTGGATAATACAAGAACTCTTAACGCCACAAAAAGTCATGAAAATATAACGTGTAAAACGTACTTAGTTTTAAATCTAATCAGTTATAGAACTTATGACTGCAAAAACTTCTGATTATTACAGATTCCTTAACATTAATTGCATAATCTAATTAAATTATCTATATTACTCGGGATCGAATAATTATAATTGAACACGGAGTAAAACTGTTCAGTTTTACTTTTGCTCTTCAAATATATTTCAAAAAGTTCCTTCAAATATTTTGCATTGGTAACACATGTCGTCAGATTAAAGTTTTTGTTAACTTGTGGAATGATTGTCAATTATTAACATTACCCTTTGAGTAGCATCCGTTTATAAAGTCCAAATAGCACCCTTATTTAAATCTAAATCAACCATTTAAAACAAAACTGAGCCGGCTCGGGGTAACATTAAGAATTTATTTCAATGAAACCCATCATAAAAATTTTAGATCCGGTTCTCGGGGGAAATTTAAACAGGAAGTTATATTTCATGTATTAATTATTTATTGATATTGACGTAATTAGTACGATAAAATAAGATACAAAACGTTTTTATGTACAAAAACCAGCAAATAGACAAAATATTTCAAAATATTTTTTAAACTAACTATTACTAAATGTTAGAAAAGGACAAGAAAATTTCTGAACCCAGTGATGTCTATTCGTTAACCACATGCGGTCTGATGGTTGGCGACAGCGTCCATCTGTGGTCTACCGTTGATAAACAGTTGACGCCGCGTGAGACGGTGTGGAGCGGATGCAGGTAGGGTTGATCTTAGATCATTAAGGTCAAACAGAAAATTTACTTTTTAGATATATACTGGAACTAAGAAATGAAGTGTTTTCGATTTATATATCGATACCCTAAGTAACCAACCAACTTAGAATTGATTGCTTCAGGGTAAATAATATTAGCTACTAAGACGCATTCAAATATAATAAACGCATAATTCGTCTAAAGATGCAGATCAGGTAACCACGCCGCCTTACAACGATGTAAAACAATTAAAAAATAAAAATTACATTAGTTGCATAGCTCGGAACAAATATCTATTGCAAGATCTTAATTGTTATAGTTTTTTCCCTACCACAATACCAACAACAAGCCAGAAAACTTAATTTGCCTTAGAACTAACATACGTTGTAGTATTAACATCATAGTATATTATTATTTCAAATAAAAACTGCTCTATTTTGAGATACTCTTGTTATAACTTTTCTTATTAATTTAATATAAAAGACTGTTAATCTGATATTAATATTCTGAACTGCAATTGTACTAGAAACGTACTCAGTGCTCCGACAGCAATAAATTAGCACCACGTAATTGCGACCAATGCTTCAGAAGAATATTATTGCAGCCAATAGTAATGTAATGGTTTTGTGCTTTGAATATTGTCTAAAGCATTACTCAATCTTTTTGTTTAATACTATTCCGAAGCCTTTCTTAATATAAAATATGGACTGATTGAACTTGATCTAACTTTTTTATATGAAAAAATGTACTGAAAAATTAAATGTATAACAATTGCATCATTAAGATTTTTGTAGTTGGCGGAATTTTATCGAATGATAGAGCTGTTAGCATTTTACCACTTTAATTGAATCTTCCGTGCTATTCTATTATTTGTATTCTCTTGCGTCAATGACGATAGGGCTTGAAGTTTTAGGTATAAACCACAATCAAAAAGTATGTTTCGTCTTTCATGTATGATGAACGATCAAAAGCGGCTGACTTTATAAATAATTTTGTCATGTTCATAACACTAATCTAAAACTTTATATTCTGTCTCAGGTAATGCGTCGGTTAAACGACTGTACATCACCCCGCAAGTAACAATTAATTTAATTGACCAATTAAAATTAATAACCCAAGATTTTGGTTCCGGATAGGCTGATACGGTACTACCCATATACATAATTCTTCTTTACAATAAACTTACTTGCATCTAAATAAATGGTGTATAACTTAAAAATAGTAATAATATTTCATGTTTATTCAAGGAAAACTTTTTCGTATCTAACTTTGCTCTTTCAATACATGATATAAGGGCATCGGTGCGAAGAAATTAATCGAACAAAGAACTCCTATAGAAAATCAAACGATTCAGAGTATCTGTCGTACGTATCGAAACAATAAGGCCTCGCATGTTTATGGTCTAATAAATGGGTGACAAAAGGCCCGGCGTAAAGCAATTTAGTCAAAAATTTCCAAGTCTAAATTTATTTTTTTAACACTTTAATTACACAAATAAATGGAACAAAGGCGGACTTTAATTCTTGAACAGTTCTCATTATCTTTCCTTTACCCTAAAAATAAAATTTTGTCCGGCTCCTTGTTCTTTCCTTTTAAGCTTTACCCAACAGAAAAAAATCCATATATCAGTTCTCTGAATGTTCGGGCTCTTCACCAACGGGAACAAATGTCTTTTGAAGATCCCGTCGATGATCTGTGCCTGGGGTTGATCAAAACGGGGAAATATTTTCGTCTAGTCTCATCTGTTTAATAACTTATTAAAATTAGCATATTTTTGGAGTTCCAAAACCAGTGGGTGAAAACGCAGTGAAGATATTGTGTTGGCAGGTGGTGAAAATTTAAAGGACACAGCCTATTAAAGGGCTAATTTAATTAATTACACTTTTATTTTCCCTAACCCCCAAAAGTTTTTTCGAAAAAAGCTTTGTCCTGATTAGCCTTCTTTCAGAAAAAGAAATTCAAAACTGAGAAACCTGAGAGCTATTTTACTATTTTTGCCTGAAGTAAGTAATGTGGCTTTTTAAAATTCACAAACAAATTAAACTTTTCCATCGTTCTAATAAATCGTTTTATTTAAAACCTTGTTTGATTTTACCAATCAAATTCTTATCCTTCTTTACGGAAAGTATGTTAGTTATGAAAAATAACTTTGTTCATTTTATTTAACGACTAAAAGTTACTCAAAATTATTAATAATCTTTTTAAAAAGGTTTAGGGGTTATTTACTTTCCTTAAGCATAAGAATGTATTTATTTTTGTTTCAATTTTGTTTACACCTAATCGGTAAAAATAATAGTGGCATTTCGTCCTAATTATCCGGTAATTTGAATAATTTCGAATATAAAAAAAAAAAGAACTAAACACCGTCATTAAAACACACAAGTTGCAAGAAGGTTTATAATACTCCTAGCAACCTATAAGACAATGGCTAATTTTTTCTAAAATTTTAAAGCTTGCTAATTTTGTAATAAAAACATCAAATTGTCTGGGTATAGATTCATTGATGTTTTATTTTTGTGCTGAACGAGTCAAAACTAATTGTCGTTACTAAAAATATGTACTAATTGCTTGTCAAGAAAATATATTATTTATAAAAGTCTTTAATATCATTTAATTTAAAAATAAAAATAGTAGGCATTTACTTTTAACACGACAATATTAATTTTCAATTTACTGGCTACATCGAATAAATTGAATTTTGTGAACAGGTAATTGACATTCCTCGGCCAGGGTCGTGACAGCAAAGCAATATTGGACATTTAAAGGCACCTCGTATATCAAAAGTTTAAAGTGAACGAGAACAATAAGCTTTGAGTAATATCAATAATTTCATAAAGTATTGTTTTTGGATATTGTTTATTAATTTTTTGGCCAACTTTTGGGGAACGATAATATCGGATGGATAATTTATCAAAATTTTGGTCAAAACTTTTCCGTAAGGGATTACCTTTTATTTGTTTCTTATCGTTGTAATTACTATAAAAATGATAATTTCTTATAAGAACAAAAATTTGAAAAGTTGCCTTTATTTTGTGATACATTTAATTTCTAAACCAATTAGCTTTATAGTTAATTTAATTTTAATATAATTGAGGTCAGCCACCGTAAGGGCAACGCAGGTTTATTAGGTAACATATTATTTAAATTTCTTGAACTATTACCTACTCTGAGAAGAATCGAAAAAAAATGGTATAAACCATATTTAAAAAAAACAATTATGAAACTATTTTTTCTAAGTAATTTATTTAATTATAAACAAGGGCATAAATTAAACCCAACAAAAAACGCACATTTTCAAAAGAATAAAGAATATTAAAAATAACAATGCGCATATATAACTTTTACGGTTTCCAATCGGCATAAATGCAAACTTTTTGCATTTCAGCCTGATATTCAGCGGATATTGATATTCTGCGTATGCAGGCAGACGGGAGTCAGGCCACCTGATGAAATGGCCCCGACGCCCAAGGTGGCAATTACCAGTGGTATCGCCAACGCGTTCCCACCGTGAAATAAGGTGCTTGTCACGTTTCCCAAAATTACGCGCTACGGTGCCCTTCAAACCCGGAATACAGGTGTTTTCCACTACTGTTCGCGGAAAAAGGGACACCGCGGTGGTACCCAAGACGGTCCCCGTAAAGGGACCTCCACCGGTAAAACAATCGATAAATATTACAATAAAAGAAAACTAACAATCATTATGCTGCTACGCTGTGGGCGCGAAATTTTGGGAAAGACGTTTTAAATGCAGAATCTTTGATATTAAAAAATTGTCAATTTAAATTCAAGAACGGTGGGGTTGTATGATACCAATTTATAAAACCGGACCACCCCCACCATCATTCATTAACAATGTTGGTTCCTCTGCCGGACATTGGACCTCCCCCTAATAACCGGCAACCTTCCGATCCTCCTTTTCTTTCCAGCCTACCCGGACCCACTTCAAAAATCAAAATTAAAACCCCTGCCGGTTGATTAAAATTTTTATATGAATAAAATGAGAATAAATAATATTTTCTTCTAAAGGTTTTTTAATAAATTCTCAATATTTAGAAAAACGATGACTTTTTAAAGATAATTTAATATTAGAATGGTTACTGTATATTATTCGTAGTATTTAGCCCGTTACGTTTGCCACCGACGTTTTAATGAATTCCCCTTGTGTCCAGACCCATGTGCCACAGTGAAGCCCCAGGCCTTTGAAAAACCTTTGTTGGCCCCTTTGTTGAAACTCTTTAAAACCCTTTGGCAAAGGCTTCCTTTCCAAACATCCATTTGGTTTATAAAAAATTTAAACGGAATTTTCAAATTTAAAAAATATCTAAAACATTATTATAATTTATCTTTTAGGGTCTTTTATTCATTATATATGCGGATACCTATCTAAAAATACATTAATAATTCCTACGTAATGTAATGTTACGTATGTGTTAGGCATTTCTATGGATTATTATTGAAATATTTTAACACTGTTAACATCTATTATTTTATAGCCAGTGTTTTCAATTTATTAGCATAACTTTTTTATTTTAACGATATAAGAGGGCCACAAGACTAGAAAAATGGTTACCAGAAGCGATTTGTGTAGCTATAAATGCCAGTACAGATATTGGATATTACGTATGTAAATTGGCCTGCGCCTGCGGAAAAGGTAATAGTAACGATATAATAAATACGGCCATACATTTCAAACATTTGTTAAAGAATAAATCAAAAACCTTAAATTCTTTATAATTAATCTTATTAACTTAACACTTCTTGGTACAAACCATTTTTTTTAATAAAAGAAATGGTACCATTCGAATGTTTCGTAAATTAATAAAACATTATTCATTTTATCGGCTACATCAATTATTGAACTTATTTGGATTCCTCGGGGTCTGACACAAAAGGTTAGCTCTTTATATCAAAAGTTATCAATTGAGAACAATAAACTTTGAAATTTGGTAAAGAATTTATTAAGATTGAGTAAAAGTATTTTTTAACTAAAAATAAGCCTTCACTTTGTTTGGGAAAAAATTAAGCCAAGCCCATTAACCATCTAAAAAAAATGATTTCTAAAATATTTATTTTTATTTTGGGCAGGTCGAAAAATGCAGGTCAATACTTTAAGTAGTTGTTTTCAAAATTATTTTGGGGTGCCATTTTTCAAATTTTCAAATTTTTAAATTTAAATATCAATTTATTTCCGATAAAATTAACACGAATCTATAGTAAAACTCTTTCAATATTTTCCAACATTTGGAAAAAACTCTACAATTTAAAATTAAAATTATATGATATAAGAAACCAAAAGTTTTGAAGTTTATCATAACTTTTTTTTTGTTAAAAATTTTGCTGTTTGTTTCTCTATCAGTCGCCATTTGTAAATTTTTGGTTAATTTAATTTTTTCCTATAAACTTTAACATAAGTTGTCTTCCAATTTAGCCCTTTTTCTTTTTAATTTTTCTTCTTTCTTTTCTTTATTTTTTCTTAAATCCCTAAAAACCAGCAAATCTACCCAATCTACCTTAAACATGAACACACAAAAAAACTTCAATAAATTAAATACAGAAAATAAGTTGACCATATCTATTTTTTTTTAAAAACTTTTTAAGTAAAATACATTTTCCATCCACAAAAGTTTCTGGAAACTATTGAAAATAACGCCTTTATTATTTTCCAAAACGATATTATTATAATGTCTATGAAAAAAATCTCAAAAATATAATAATGGTATGTATTATATGAACTAATATGCACCTAATCGGTTCGTTATATATATAAGAATTAATATCTCCCCGTCTTATTAACCCGTCCTGCCCCTTTTGCCATTTCTTCTCCCCCTATTTCTTTCCACTAAATGGGTGATGATTTCTAATCACAGCATCTTCTTAATTGATCAGGTCGGATATTTAAATATAAATAAGTATTTTAATGTTTATTTAAATTTTGGTTGTTTTATTTTTTTTTTAAAAAATAATTGAATTTATATTATCAAATTGACCTGAAAACTTTTTTGTTTGTCTTATATATATGTTATATATATTACAAAATTAAGTCTTTTTAATCCATACTGAATGGTAATCGATGTGGTCCCGTTTTAAATTTGTGTGTAACAATAAAACCAACTCATTGAAACGATAAAAAAAATGCAACGGAACTATTTCATCTGGACCGGTTCACTTTCTCTGGCGACAGGCTTTAACGAAAAACAAACTCCCTTATCTTAAGAAACAATAAAGTTAATGGTTAAAAACCAAACTCCTTTATTTTGGTCATCCTTTTTGTTCTTTCAGTATCAGTTTTTTCGTCGTTTGATACTTATATAAGGCTATTAACCTATAATTTTGGGTGTTGGCCAACTGTTATGTTTTTTAATATAATGCATTTTTTGTGGAAATAATTCCATTACCGTTCCTTTTGGAACTTTTGGGCTTTTTAACAAACATTTGTTAAAGATCGATTCAAATATTTAAAAAAAAAACGATCAACAATTTAACCGGTTCCTTACCTGGATAACCATGACTCAAATCCATGGTACCAATGGCGTTTTGTAGGACTGTAGTTAGCCTAAACGAAATAAAGGAATTTTATTGAGTCCTTCATTAAAACCAACAGTTTGCTTACTTCTCTCAATTTATGGAAGTTCATTTAAGGTAATATGGTAAGAAATTAAAACTTAAAGCTTTTAAAATTCTGCATTCTATAAACAAAATTAAAGCCCCGGATATTTTTATAAATAAACCAAATGATATTGGGGTTACAGATACAGCAGAAAACCCTTTGTAGTTTTTCGTTGGGGCACCCAATTTAGATATTCATGAAATGGTTAAATACAAATGAAATTAGGCATTTTTAAATTCCACCCAAAAAAATTTTACATAATTTGAAAACAAATATTTTGGTTTGAAAAAATCCTGGGTGACTACTTTACTCATTAATTAATTTTTTCTATTGCTTTGCCAAATTGATTTAAATTAAAAATTACTTTGGATTTTTATCCGTTTTTTTATATTTAAAATTCCCACGTTTCCCTGTCGGCCGTGGTCAAGGGGTAGACCCGGCCTGGCGAGAAAGGACTCTTGGTCCTTGCAAAAACCTATATCCTCCTCCGCCCGACTCGGCTGGAAACCCACCACCACCATTAACCCTCATACATCCACGGTAGCCCCGGTAAAATGGGTCGTAGCATGCTGCCCAGCTGGCTTTACACGTCAGGCTAACCAAGTTTCTCTTCAATCTATCTCCGTGATAAACCTAGCCCATCGCCATGTCAAAGTCGTAAACGTGTACGATTGATATATTATTATTTTAAGCCGTGTTGTGACGATTCAAGGACAAAATGATGTACAACAATTATGTAAGCTATAAAATATTAAAAAAAAAATTAAATATTATTAATTTACAAAAATATATTCCCAATTGAACATTGCACATTGCCTAAGGCAGCAACTCAAAAAATTCTCTCCTATTCTTTTGCCATTTTTAATACTGCAATCAAACTGTTAATTACATGACTGGTCGCTTATGTAATTTCATCCGTCTCGTTATTGAGAGCTCTATAATGAAGAGGAATTTAAAGGTTCATTAGCATAATTTCATTTAAATGGAACGGATTGCACGATTAAGTAGCGCGGTTATTTAAACTACGTCATGTTTTAATAAAAATTTAACTTTTATGCTTACATGAATATTTAAATTAAATGTTTTAATATTCGTGGTATAAATCAAAATTAAACGCAGATAACGTAAACGTAAATTGTTTAAAAAATAATATTAATAATTATACTTTGATTACCGAAAGGTGTTGTCATATCCTTTCAAAAAAATATATGACGAGCTTGTTTGTTATGACTCTCGAGATCAGTTTGTATATGTGGCTTAAAAGTGATACCTGACCCTTTATCAAGAACATAATGACTCACTTTGAAGCCACAATTGCCCCGTCGAAGGAATGGAATCGAATAGCTTTCAAGCTCCCAAGAACAGGATCAACCCTCTTTCCCCAAAGCAGTAACAATATTCTTTTTAGGATCTCAAAAGCTTTAAAACCATTTTTTTTTTTTTTTGGAACATATTTTCTTCCTCAAAAATAGGACACATTTTTAAAAAATTATCAATTAATTGGAAATACGTAAGACATTTACGGAACATAGCCGATATGTCTTGTCAACATCGATTTAAAGGAAAATTTTAAATTTAAATAATATTTTTTAAAGGAAACATAAAAGGTGCAGAAAAATAATTCTCTGAAGTAATTGTTGAAGAATTATTTTAAAACATTATCATCACTTATTTTTACATATATACTGATTGCTGATTGACCCCTGTAAATTGTTTCTCAAATATAGTTATGGAGGTTTGGAAAAAACGGTTACGTTCTTTAAAGTCTTCTAATAAAAGGACAGCACAATCGCAGTTACTGTGCAGCTCTTACTACACTATTCAGATGTTGAATTCATTCTTCTACTCAAAGTAGCCGAATGTTTGGCAATGTTTTAGTTTAAAAACGTTTTGTATTAGCATGTTTTTTTTTCTTTTGGTTTTTAGTTAATACCGTTGCTAGCAGGTTCAGGTTTTATCTTGGTATTTATTTATAAAAAAATAAATACAACCATAAATTCCCAGGATGGGGAACTGTAAAGAGTTTTAAACGTCTGGTATAAGTTTAAATAAATGTAAAATAATTAAACGCAATAAAATTCTTAAAACTGTATTCTTCTGCTATACAGGTTAAGTAAACCAAAGAAAGTTATTGAATACAACATTAAAAAAATAATCTTGAACTTGGTGCACAGTTATATATATTATATATAGTTAATATACACACAAGAAAATATATTTAGATAAATAAATAAACGTATATATAATCAGATTTTTGAATTCTGTTGGTTAAAAACTAAATGTAGTTGTCTAACCCAACCTATAAAAATAAAAATAAAATATATCCTTGTCGTGTACAAGAGTTACGTTAAGAATATTCCTTTCCGCGATCGTGTAAATAAGTTAAATTTGTTTTAAACACGTAGGCTTTGCAAACCAACATCTTAAGTGTTAGAACCCTTGACTTTCGACCCATAAAAAAAATAATCGAAAAACTTCCTTTGAAGGACTTCTTAAAATACTCTATGGTGGAATATAATTACGGTGTTTTTTTTATTGTATTTTTTATCCTTAGGACTAAATTTAACCAGTTTTTGCGTCGACTATGAAGAAATTCATCCCCATTTCAACACATAATAAATCCCCGTAAACTTTACAACTAAACTAACAAAACTGCTAGAAAAGCATCACTTTTAGACACAAACTTTCATCTCCTATTTGAACCATTTCCACCACTTTTATCGCAATAATTAATACCCAATCTCCCTTTCTCCGAAATTCATTCTAAAGTATTATCAAATTTTTATCAAAACCGTTAAAACAACGGTTTTAGACAAAAGGGCAGGACAGACAAACAAATTTACTTTTGCATTTATAAATTAATGATTTTAACATTCTCCTCTTTTATTAAATTAAATTTTGCTAAACCAAATAATGTCAAACTCAACAAGATACAAAACAACTATTGTAAAATATATTTTATTTATTAAAATATATTTAATACTAAATCTTAAATGTAAACTTATATATCTTTTGGGATATATAAAACATGTATATAACTATAAATTTTATTTATTGTTATATTTAAAATTATTTCTCTTTTCTAACACGAATATTTTTCCTCTTTTTTTTTTCTCCATCAAAAGGTTGACTGGCAAAATGCCTTTTGGTTAAGTCCCCTATGTACCCTTAAAATTTGGAAATTAAATAAATAAGATACCTTAAACCCTGGAATGAAAAAATTATATCAATCACCGCAATCCGGTTGATCCGGTATAATTAAATTATATACAATTTTAAACCGTTCTGGCCAATTCTTTCCGGAAAATGAATTATTCTAATTTTCCAAAGATACCGCAAATTTATTGGAAAATAAAAAGGAAATAAGTGGCCTATTCTGTTGTTTTTATTTAATTAAATTGTATTTATAGAGTTTTTTTAATTCCCGTAAAAAAAGCAAACTTACATAATTTATAAGAAAACAATGACTTATTCAAACTCGGAATAATTTTTTGCCTCATATTCTGTTCCAGCAAAATATCAAGCGTCATTTTTTTTTAAATTCTTTTGTTTTAAAGGTCCTTTGGCTTTTTAAAGTTCTGCCTTTTAAAATAATTCCTTAATTCCCAATTATTTTACTTTAATGAAATAAAACGGAAGGAAACAAACATTATTCTTAAAACTTTATTATTGGTATTTTATCTATGCAGCTTGTTTTTGGCTCAAAAAAAAAGTTATTGGTTGGATAAAGTCTCGTTGATCCTAGTTTTGTTAATATAAACATCAAGTAGTTTTACACCGTTTAACAATCTTCGGGGTTTATATCTATTTCTTTATTGGTGGTTTATAAGTTTATGCTAATTTAAATTTTTTATAACTTTGTATGTTTCAATATTTCTTATGACCGTAAATATCGCAACGTTCCCTAATAAATTCTTGTTTAAAATTTTTTAAACTGAATAAAAGGAATGAAATATTAAATTTATAATGCAGGTAACGAAAACTCGAAATTATTGGAAAACGTGTTTAAAACAATTAAAAGCTTTGATTGCAAATCAACGATCAAGGTCGTTGTCGTCAAACTTTCAACGGGAGGACTTGGAGGAACCTATATTTTTTTCTTTTCCCTTTTAATTTATATTTTAACAACTTTAGGTATTTCCTTAATATACATAATATAAACTTTTGCAGGATAATGATTGAATCTTCTTTCTATTTCTTTAGAATTTAAACGAGGTATTTTTTATTGAAATTTTTTTAATTTTATTAATTTTAATAAATTTATCTCATAAATCTTTTCTAAGTGTAAAAATCATCGTCCTTCCACAGGTAAAAACATTACATCTCACATTTTTGGAGATAAAGACGCGTGTTTCTTTGTATCTTATAACACTTTACTAACAAAATAAATTTATGTTTTTTATTAAGTGTCTAGGTGAAATTTAAAATGTATCGTTTCGACAGTAATAACGTTGCCCTTCAAACCGGAATACTTTAAAGGTGCTTTCCAATTTTATAATACAGTTTATTAAATAGTAACATGTAAGTATTCAAGATTTGGGTCGTGTTTGTGTAATAATAATTTTATATCATAGACGTTATTTGGTTAAATATAAATCCGAGTTGGATTAAAACATCATTTTTAAATTAACAACCAGTGTTGAGTAATTAGAACGTTTTTCGCTTTCGCTTTCTCTTTTTCAGTTTTATTATTAGGTATTTCAATTAAGTTTTAGTTACATCACAAAGTGTTGTATAAATCATAATAATTGAGTTATCCTAACTCTATAGACTATTACCTAACAAAAAATCTGAGTTGAATTATAGATTTCTAACAGATAAATAATCCGTTTTATTTAAGTTCAAAACATAGATAGGTAAAATTTATAACTCTCTTCTTGCGTCGAACGTTTAAATACTACTTATTTTTAGTTTGAACCTAATTGGAAATTACAAGTTAACGAGTAACTAAAATTTCTGTGTGCTGATTTCTTATGATGCTTTCTCTATGGGAAAGGCGGATAAATTATGGAACATTAGAAGAACGAACAGCTCGTTTCTTCGCTTTATACGATTGAAAAAAGGAAGCATTTCTGTGATATAAAAAACTAGGTCTTATTTTCAAGCGGTAAATTTTTTATTTACTATTATGAACGACAAAAGGGAAAAACCTTCTTTCCAATTAAAATAAAAATATTAGGTAATTATGTTGTATTTATTTTAAGATTCTGTTTTCTTGGGTATAAACTTAATTTAAAACCATTGCATTTTAAACTTAAAGTATCTTTTTTCATAAAATTAAAACTTAAAAAATTTTGTTATCCAAAAATTTTAAATTATGGATTTAATATGCGGAACACCTTCCAAAGCTCAAAGGAACGTAGTTTTTGTTCCTGTCTTGGATTATAACGTGCGGTTCCGGTTGGCGCGATGGTGGGTCCCTGCAGGTTGGATCCCCTTTTCGGGGACCGTCTGGGTGGAAACCACCACCCGGTGCCCTATTTCTGCCGCAAACAGTGGTGTGAAAACACTGCTGTGTTCCGGTTTTGAAGGCACCATTGAACATTTACTGGGTGAGACTTAAACCCTAGTGGGACTGTGTCTGCCTGCGTAAGGAAATATAAAAAAAAAAAAAAATAGGTAACATGTTGACGTAATAATGAATTCTTCATTGTTCTGAACAAGTTCCAAAATAATTAATAAGTATCTAAAAATTGGTTAAAACGTGGACAGTAATTGTGGTTTCCCTTTTTTAAAACTCCCTTTTAAAATTAAATTCAAGACGATTTGACAATTGTGACAATTATTCAATTTGTTTTTACAAATTGAAAGGCAAAAACCAAAAAAAAATGTTGTTAAATTTTTCCTTTTTATAAAAAATAACATTCTACGTTTAATTGAAATTTTGAAATTATTATATATTTTATTAGATATTTTCTTTATGGATAAACAAAATTAAAAAAAAATAACAAAAATATTTTTTATTAAAAAAAAAAAAAAGTTTTTGTAAAAAAGTTCCTACTTTTATCTGCATAATTTGTTTTAAAATACAACTCAGTAATTCCCGCTGAACAATTAAAAACTCGTTCTTGAGTGCTACTTTGGTTTGGGTTTAAAAGGCTTTCTAAAATTTAACCGCTTTAAGACCGTTCCCTTTTCCTTAGACTACAACAACCAAAAGGCCGATGTAAAGGGCCATGTTCATCAAACAATCTTGAAAGTTTAAACATAAATCTTGAACTTTCTCAAGTGTTGGTTAATAATTTTTTCCTTTTCTGCCAAAGCTATTAACCCTTCCCGTTGGCAGTATTAACCTTTCTTTCAAACCGAAGATAGAGGGGGGGACTTTTGCCTATCGTCATTTTCCGTTTCCTGTCAGGGCCTGAAAAATTCAAGCCTGATTCTCTTTACCATCTTTGGATGAAAGCATTTCCAACCCTTCGAATTTGGTTAATCCCCATCAAATCGGTTGTGGTACGATGGCGGTTGCTCCGTTAACCATTCCTGTCGGTGGAATGTAAAGAACTCATCTTTTCCTTAAGGCGCGGCCTTTAAATTTAAATTGGTCGGTTTTTTCATGAATTAACCTGTTGTTATCCCTGCGATATGGCTTCCCCTAATGCACTCCTTCTCCCATTCAGGGTGTTTTGGACCATCCCCACCTCTTGACCCTATCCGACGCAAATTAATTTTAAAATTGGGTGGTTTTTTAAATTTCCTAACCAACGGAAACATCAATAACCAAGGGTTGTTTTCCTCCAGGATTAATCCATGACCTCCAGTTTGTAAAAGCAGGGAAAATACAGCTAGGAAGGGGGTTGGCCTGGGTTTTAGGCGGAAAGGTGAAGTTTTCTCATGCCAAATTTTTCTTTGTGGTAAGTCCACCATAAAGTGACCTTATGCATTGGTAATTCTATTTTCAAAATTCAAAATAATTAATTTGTCTTTTTCACTAATCCAAAAAATTGGCCAAAGAAGCCCCTGTTGGCTGGCAGCCGCTTTTAAAACTAAAAACTTTCCAAATTTTGTGCCTATTACAATTTTATATTTAAAATACGATTAAACCTACAACAATAAAGAATTTTTTACAAATTAAAAAAAAATCCTTATTTTTAGTACATTTTTTAAGGATGCTGTTGTTGGTAATTTAATATTTGGGAAATTTTAAAATTTTTTAAAACTGTTTATTCTCACCTCGTGAAAATGATAATATAATATTAAGAATAAAATATATGACGGTAATCTTTTTATGAATTAAAACTTAAATATGAATATTAAAGACGCTCAATCCGATAAAAAATATAGGGTATAGTTCTCGGCTCAGACCTCCCATTACTGGGAGGTCAATTTAAATTGCTCGTTTGCATCACAAAAGCAATATTATAGGCAAGCTTAGAAATTCCAATTGTTAAACAACAAAACTTATTTTTATCGTGAATATCAATTTTTAATTTTATGGTGGCCATCTGGAACACGTGTAGTATATTTTACTTCGGTGCTTGCGTATTTATATGCGTTATCGAAAAAATCTATTGGACTTTTCTAAAAGGTCAAAATAAGGATCAGCCGTTCCAAATCGGAAAAAAAAAATCAATAGACGAAAAAAAAATAACGCTCTTAGATAAAAATTTACTCGGTCTGCCTTATTATATATAAATAAAATAATTTATTTTTAATCTTATAATCAAGATAAATTTTTTGATTCCAACACCTAAAACTTAAAATTAATAAAATACCTCTCTCTTTTTATAATTTCTAAAGCTAAAAGAATTTTATAAAACCTAATAAGGATCCCCGGTTGGAAAAAATCCGGGTTACCGGATTCCCTGACGCCAAAGTTGGGAAGCAGGGTAGGGGCTCCCCTTAAGAATGGGGAACCGTATACCCACTAAAAACCAACGACTTCCTCCCCGTTCTCCATGTCGCCGTGGCCAAGGGGCCGCGGGTCTGGTTGACGACCCCGTCGACGACTGGCGACCCCCGGCTCACCCGGCCTCCGACCTCTTCTCTCAAGGTGTTGGGACCCCGGACCGTCCCTTTAGGTGCTGGCTCCAACCCGGCACCCCCTGGCCCCTCGGCGGCCCTTGCCTTTGTTTGGGGTAGACAGGCTTGCCTCCATGTTTTCTTTCACCTTCCCTTTCAGAACCTCCCTATCCGTTCCCGGAAACGCAGGACGGCCCTAACCTTTCACTCTCTAACTTTACCCTTTCAGCAGGCAGCAAAAGATCCTTGCCCCACAACCGGCCGGCTCTCCGTTGCTCAACCCAGGATGGGCACTCCTCAGCGCGCTGGGCTGTCTTCTCCCGCACCCGCTGGTCGGAGAACTCGTCTCGCGGAATGTTGAAACCGTGTCCTCTTTTACCACCACTTTAAAACGTGGCGTATGGCCTCCACTATCAGACGGCCGGCGCTGGTGCTCCATTCAACTCCCTTCCTGTATAGTAAAGGGCCTTCATTCTGCGCACCATTATTCTTCTGGGCTGGCCCAGCCCGGGAACCATGGCCTCCTCGCGCCGATAATACAAAGCGAGGGTTTCTGCCGGGTCCTGGGCCCGAAGTAGCCAGCTAACAGGCATTGCCGGAAATGGTCTGGAACCCGGCCCGACCAGATCATCAATCCCCTTTGGGAAACCCTTCTCTGGAAACTCTCCTTTTTGGAGGTGTCAGCCCAGGTGTCCCGTACGGGACCATAGACCTGACGACTCCAGCTACCAGGCGGCGACAGGGAGCTACTGGGTGGTCCAACATTGCAATCAGCCGAGAGCTGCCGCTGCTCTCGCCACTCAATGCGCCGAGGTTTGATTAAAATGGGCAAAAAACCTCCAACGGCGGTGTAAGGACTAAGGCGAGATATTTTTAATGTCGGCCGGGCCGTCGACGCGGATGTCCCAAACAATGTTCAAATTTAAATACGGCGTTTTGAAAAGGTCCGTTAAAATTAATTCTTAGTTTATTTTATTGAACCAATTTAAAAAACCAATGTATATATAGATGTTATTTTAAAAATAAATAAAAATAAAAAGCTGTGGAACTGCAATGTCATTTTCTGCAACGAAGTAATGACGGATGTTTCAGTAACTTTAATTCAATCGCTACAATTCGCACCCATAAAGTTTAAAAGTAAAATTGAGTTTTTTAAAGGCGTTCAGAATCATTATTTTTTGTTAACAGCGATTCTCTGAACATTATGCAATATAAAATAAAATTTCCAAATTCAGATTACGACTTACTAAAAAAAAAGGTATTTAAAAAAATAACAATTTTAAATTTGCATTGCTAAAGGAGTTGCTTGTTGTGCTTATATATATGCTGATATGAGCCTTCATAAAGCTAAGTTTATAAAGTTAGTTATTCAGATTCAGACAATCAAGAGATTTAAATATAACTTTTAAAAAACGTCGTTAATATAAAAATATGTAGCCTGGACTTCATGTTCTATTTGGAACAAGCTAATGGATGCCCTAAATCTTCAGACTGAATAAGATTTGTGAACTTTTATTCAAATTCAAATATTTTTTTAATATAGAAATTTCCCAACGTTATTTATTTAGACACTACCACCGGTTTGGAAAGGACGCCCGGACCTGAGGCCGGCGAAAAACTCGGCAGGCTAATTTTTTATTGTCATCTTTTAAAAATAACAAAACAATTTTGATAATTCGGCTTACATATTTTGAAGAAACAAACCTGGGCGGCTTATTTACCAGGGCTGTGTTTCATTTAAAAAACATTAAAATCAATGAAACCTTTAAACATCAACGTTCCTTATTACCTTTTTTAAGTTTATTAATAGGTTAAAATTCCAAACGTTTACGGGGTTTTTGGTAAAACGTATCATTTCCATAAATTTACTTTGCAGTCGGGTTGCTGGAAGTTAAATTATTTGGTTCAAATTTTGTAATTGCATTCGTATTTCTTTTTTGCCTTACACAAAATTTTCAAATATTAAGAAACTTAATTTTTTCCCAGTGAAAACTTTCCTTAATGATTTTGGGGCCAGGTAGACTGCCGAATTGCACGTTTTGGAGGACAAGATCGTAATTGGTATCCGCCGAATTTTCCCACCTAGGAATCCCAAAGACAGCTAAAAATATACTAAACAGGCTGTCCCACATCGGTTAATCAAATTCTTTTCTTTTCTGGCTGCAGGCTTAGTTTCTGGGTTCAAATTTATTGGAACATTTAAACCGTTGTAAAGCATTTAAATCACTTCAAATACCTACCCTTATAATGTATCATAAATAGGTGCATTAAAGGGTTTAATCCTTTAGGAGTAAAGCCTACGCCGTGTGTGGAAGAGATAATCTTACACTTTGACATCAATGCTGACTATACCATACGATATCAATTTTCCCTCTGCCTCAGCCTCTACGATGATCAGATAGAGCCGATCGTCTAGGAAAGAAATACGAACATTACTATAAAAAATAATTTAAAACCAGTAAAAGTAGAAGATACTTACCTGATAATGGAACTGAATTGAGTGTGACTCTAATACTGTGTCTTAATATTAAATAATCCTTTTAAAAAAAGTGTTTTCTTTACTGTTTTTATAATATACCCGCATTCCAGAACCTCCCAGTTTATTGTCATGGAACAGTCTAATGTTGACCGTTTTAATGCCATAATATTTTATGTAGTTTGATCCGATTAGCGCGATATAATAAAAATCACGCACTATCTTTAGGTTTAGCAGCATTGGTAGTTAGTCTATGTATTAATCAGGCATATAGTTCTTAAGTACAAGCTTTGCTTAGTTTGAGATTAGATGATGTTTTAACGTTTGTTCAGAAAATTTTGTTATTATGTTCTTAAACACATAAATAATTGAATTAACTTTGGAAAGAACTAAAGAAAGGTTAGTTATCCTGAATTTTCTTAAATTGGGTTCGTTTTGTTTTTCTCTTGATCGATGGTAAATACTCATTTATATTTTAAATAATACCAATCTTATTTTTTGGGATGGTTACGTCTATGGGACTTTATTAAGGCGTAAATGTCAATCTCGCTTAAGTTAGAAATGAACTAGCCAACTAACCAAATGAAAAATTCTATCTGGTCTTCTTGCCTAAGTTGCTCATAGAACCATCAGGTTTTTCTAGAGGACCCAAAAAATTGGACCCTTTCTTTTGGGCATTTTTTTTTTCTTGAGCATTAAATATCTTGAAGCGCTTATTAACATATAGTTGTCTCTGCAACAAATGACGAGTAGGATTGCAATTTATGTTGAAAAATTCCTTTCCTATTTTTAAATTCTTTTAAAAAGAAATAATTTAAATAAATTCGTTAAATCTTTCATTGCATGTACAACTTTTCACTTCATACAATTAATAACTAAAATGTATTTCTTAACCCGAATAAACTTTTTTAAATTTTAATGTTTTAAATGTCTCCTATGATCTAAGATTTACTTTATGCACAATACGTTTTTGGGTCTACGTTAATTTTATAAAACGGTAAAATTTTTCCATAAATGTACATGGGCAGAAATTTAAAATGATAACATAGGAAAATTCGTTTAATTAAAATTTTTATTTAATAATAAACAAATATCATGATAAATAACTACATAAAATAAATTGGGGTATAAATTTACTTAAAAAAACTATAGCGAAAATTTTTATTCTTGTTAAGCTTTTTTTTTTGTATTTTATAAAAAAAAAAAAACTTCTCGAGACAAATTATAAATGCATCATGCACAGTGCAGCAGGAGTTAAATTAATTTTCAAGAAACCCGTTTTGCCTAGATGAGAGCGCTGTTCTGTAAAAGTGAACTTAATAAAGTACTTTTTAAGTTGCCATCCCTAAGTACAACTTAACAGATTAAAATAGAGTAAGGGAAAATGGAATAATCACGTAAGCAATAAAGTTCTATGCGTACGTTTAAGAAATTGTTTCTTAAGATAAATAACTATCTAACTTATAAAATTCTCGTGTCACAATATTCGTTCCTTTGCTCCAAAATTGGCATTAATTTTTAATCAATTCTTAAGTTTTAAAAATATAAAATAAAATATTTTAATACCCCAGCGATCTATAAAGCATAAAAAACAATGATTTTTAATTTATTAATAGAAAGTAATTTATATTTACCTTTGTTAATAAAAATCTTTTGTAATTTCACTTAACGTTACAGTGTATCTTTCTAAATTGTTTTTAATTGAAATCTTGCTCTAAAAGTAATTAGTGTTATCAAGGCGTAAAACATGTTAAAAAGGGTTTTGGTTCTCTTGGAATTAAATTAATTATGGTTCTTGATTTTTTACCGACTTCCCAAGGAAGCAACGTTTTTATAACATTATATATATTTGCCACACATATGATGATGATTTTTTTTAATCCGTTCCCTCATTGCTCCTCCTATGCTCTGATTTATTTGATTCGTTTTTAAAATTGGTGGGTATTGGTTGTCATTTGCCTTTTTTTTTGTAATTTTTGTAAATGGTTTATAGATTAAAAAATTAAGAAAATTACGGCATGAAAACTCATAAACTCAAGCGACTAAATTGCAAACGCCGCCTCGACATTAAGTTGATATTGTTACCCCTTTTTATCGCTCAAAATAATTTATAATTATGTTAAATCAATATCATACGTAAGCTAAATATTAAATTAATTTACGACAAAATATTATAACTTGAATATAATGATTATAATTGTAGTTTCATTCTTTTTCACTGAAGATGCATCAACATATTTAATTTTTTTTAAATGCCTGCAATCCTAATGTCATAAATTTTCAGTTTATATTTCTTATTTTGTTCTGTTTCAAATATTTATTATGGACTATAAATTAGAGATAAAAATTTCATCTAGTGGTGGTGGGGGGTCTGGATTATTAAATTGTTCCTATTCCAAAATCATTTTAAATCTCTTAATCATTTATCACAGTTTCAGTAAAGCCATAGGCCCTTTCGATCAATTCTTTAATATCTTTTAAGACCTTTTTTTTTAAAAGGTAAACTCTTCTGAAAGGTTTGCGACTAAAAAAAAGGTCTCCTTTCAACCCAAATATCTGCTCAAACCCCCCCCTCGTAAATGGGATATCTTATTTTGGTTTGAACTTCTTGCTCATTACTACTAATATTTAAAATAAAACGAATGATTTGAACGAATTATATTATTATTTAGAATCGAAAAATCATATTAAAATCCAAGAAAGAGTAGAATTTACTTATCTGTGCACTGTACAGTAAACACCCGAGGAATTGTATTTCGAATCCACATGATTATTTCCAAAGCAACTCAATTAGGAACCGGAGCGGATAAGAATATTGAAGGAATACGAAAAAAGGAATGAATTTATTTGACAATGTTTTATTTGAACAAAATTTACTAATGTGAAAACTACTAAAGTTCTAAAATTAAAATATTACACATATCTCTTTTTTTAATTATTTCGTACACTTTAAACACACTTTAAAACTTTTTAAATTCTTAGGATTGTGAAATTTACATCATAAATCAGAACCTAGGACCATGATAATCGTTTGCTGACTGCTGTCGTGAAATAAAACCTTTTTTGAACTTCCATTAAAACTATACTTAATATAACATTAAAGACAGATCCAAAATAAAAATATGTTTAACGGTATCAAAAGCGTAACTATGGTCTATGAGAGCCAAATATTAATGATATTTTTTTCTATTTGAACCAAAAAAAAGGTATTAGATGTGATACATTCATTCATTCGATCATTCATTTATTTATTTATTCATTCATTCTATTATTCAACATTCATTCACTCATTCATTCATTCTTTCATTCATTCATTCATTCATTCATTCATTCATTTCATTCATTCTTCAAGCTCATTAATTCTAATGAATTAATAAATAAGTTAATACTTATTTATTTATTCATTTCATTTATTAATATATTTATTTGTTTATTTTCATAAATTTATTTATTAATTCATTTATTTATTTATATTTTTCATTTATTTATTTATTTTTATAATTTATTCATTCATTCATTTTAGTCATTCATTTAACTATTTATTTATTTATTTTGTTTTATTATTCATTTATTTATTTATTATTTTCATTTTATTTATTTATTATTTTCTAATTCATTCATTCCTTCATTCATTCATTTCGATCATTCATTTATTTATGAATTATTTTCTTATACATTTATTTATTTATTATTTTTCATTTATTTATTTATTTATTCATTCATTTTTATTTATTAATTTTCAATAATTTATTTATTAATTCATTCATTTATTTAATTATTTCATTATTTATTTATTTTTTATATTAATTCATTCATTCATTTATTCATTTCATTTTTTTTCATTTCATTCATTCACTCATTCGTTCAATCATTCATTCATTCGATCATTTATTGTATTTATTTATTATTTTTCTATTTCATTTATTTATTTTTATATATTTATTTATTTGTTTATTTGTTTATTTGTATTTATTTATTTATTTATTCATTCATTCATTCAATTATTCATTCTTTCATTCATTGATTCATGCATTCAACTATTTTTTTTTTATTTGTTAATTTGTTTATCTATTAATTTATTCATTAATTCGAGACATTCATTTATTTATTTATAATTTTCATATACATTTATTTATTTTATTATTTTTCATTTATTTTTATTTATTCATTCATTTATTTATTTATTATTTTTAATAAATTTTTATTAATTCATTTCATTTTATTTATTAATTTTTCATTTATTTATTTATTTTTTATAATATATTCATTCATTCATTCATTCATTTTATTCATTCATTCACTCGATCATTCATTTTATTTATTTATTTATTCACTCATTCATTCGTTCATTTTATTCATTCATTCATTCATTCATTCATTCGTTTATCATTCATTCATTCATTCATTCATTCAATCATTCATTCATTCATTCATTCATTAACTTATTTATTTTTCCATTTATTTGTTTTATTTTCATTTATTAATTTACTTATTTATTATTTTTCTAAATTTATTTATTCATTCATTTATTTATTTATAGTTTTTTTCATTTATTTATTTATATATTTTTTATTTAATTATTTATATTTTTTATAATTTATTCCTTCATTCATTCTTTTATTCATTCAACTATTTATTTATTTATTCATTCATTCATTCATTGACTCATTCATTCATTCATTCATTCATTCATTCATTCATTCATTCATTCATTTTCATTC
>JAGSMT010000746.1:0-50003 GCA_029286875.1 Lamproptera curius | reverse complement strand
AATCGTAATTGCGTTACTCTAACCAACTCAGAACAACTATGAAAATGTATCAGGTCCCCAAGATTCAACCCGACCTCCAGTTACTAAGGCAAACGCCCTTACCTTACCACTAGGCGACGGAGGCAATTTTATATATATACATTACAAAAAACATATATTATAATGTCGTTTTAACTTTTCGTCACCATTCCTAATGTAAGTATATAACGAAGGGCTTCTTTCACAACATCTGGGATTTCAATCGCGTTTTTAGACTCTAAAATGCTTAAAGATTTACAAATTATGACTTATAAAGTATAAATATAGTAGCATTTTTCGAGATAAAATTCAAATGTATTATAATATATTAAACGGATTTAATTAACTCTCTCAATATACCATATTATATTTCTATTTGTTTTGTAATTGTAAAAAAATGTATGGGTAAATATGGCAATGTGGCAACATTAAAAACGTATGCTTCATATGAGTAGTACCTACTTTTGATTGGTCGGATCGGGTAAAAAGACATAAAGCGAAAGGGAAAGATGTTCGAAAAAGCTTTCCTCTTGCCGACACTTCTCAGGTCAAAAACTTCCTTTTCCAAACAAAATTAAACTTGTACAAAGGATAACATATTTAAATTTCTTGTTGTGAGAATGCTTTTTCTCAAAACTCTCAAAAGTTCAAAATAAACATTGAAAATACTTAATTAAATACCTATCAAGTTAGGAAGAAAAAGCGAATCTTCAAAGAAGAAAAGCGATTGCTGAAATCACTCATGAGCGAAACTTTTAAGAAAACATACAGGAAAAACATATCTAAAACGGGATTTAACTTTTACTTAAAATAACGTTGAGGCTAACAGCCAAACAATTCCTGTGTTATTCTACAAATCTACAAGATTTGATTCGATTCGTTGAAAGGGATCAACAAGGGCTATAAACGTAATATTGTTTTCTCTGCTTTTCTTTTGGCCCCGGACAGGGACCGACGACATTTTCCCATGCCTTTTTACTCTGCAGCAATGTGTACTGGATTTGTTTCATATTTTTAATAACATTTCTATTCCCCGAACAGAATTCAAGTAAACTTATTTAATAACACTAACATTTTTTGTTTATAGTAATGATACAAAATGTTTTCTTGTTATCTTTTTTGTGTTATTAACGCGCTTGCACTATTACTTTAGTGCAGTTCTAGTAGGAAAATATTTAAAGATAGGCTATACGAAATGTAATGGTACTTTTTAATCTTGTGAGTGCCACCTCTGACGCACACTGAAATTCACTTTACTTACTGTCAGAACAGCTAGTGCACAGAATGATCAAAATAATCATAACCATATTATCACACATCTACTAAGAAATTCTACAGTTCGTTTAGTAGTAACTGTACTTATTTTTTAACGTACTAATCGAGTAAATAAGCAATTTTACGCTAGTAAAAACATATTTCAAAAACAAACAATAACGCGTACGCTCACTTCTAGATTGACTACGCAAGTAGGAGTACATATACTGAGTTGTAGTATATAACAAAATGTAATTTTACCCTCTCAAGTGCTTTCAACGGGTAAAATATGTTAAAGTGCTGATTAGCAATAATAGGAAAGTGTAGAGCTCTGATAATAATTTGAATAAGGGACTCTATTTCCACCTCTCTGAATAGAGCGTATTGTTCGCTTCAGTTGGCATCCTCTTATCACCTGTTACCATTGGCTTTATCTCTGTTAATGTACCTATAGTAAATATTTGTTTTATTGTGTACTTCAAAATATTTTCGTCTCTTAATAGTTTTTATAATATTTTTTAATTTGATTCTGCTGTATAACTTACCTTAAATACCGGAAGCTGCGTTATTCGCATGAGCTTTTTGAGGTTTACAACACCTGAGTTGTACAACGATATAAGAAAGGGCTAAAATCGTAGTAGTTTCACAAAATTCCTAACCTGGTAGTGGACCATTTTTTTTATTATTGTTAATTGGTTCAAGGTTTGGGCAAATCCTGTGGACCTATTTTAATCTGATAAGCGATAATTATAAATATTAAATAAATAACTTCGTAATAATTGTTATATAGCTTTGTAGCTCTGGCGGCATCATGAAAGGTAAATAAAATCAATGTGCCACAAATTATGAAACAAAAAAGTTTGCGGTAATATTCATAATCGCTCATCAAATAAATAAATTGAGGGCTACTTGTAGAAGCAACAATGCGTCATATTTTTTTTTTTTAGAGTAATTGTTTTAGTTTTTTCATTTTATCATTAATCTAATAGTATTTATGTTTATTTTATTAAAGTTAAGAGTTAGTTTTATTATTTATCGTAGAACTATTACAACTTGTTACATTCATATTACTGAGACGACTGTTTTTGATTAAGTTTTGTTGATTACTTTTTGTATACTATTTTTTACAGAAAATGCGTATCGGAATCATAAACATAAATTAAAAAAAAATTATCAGTTTATCCGTGCTTATTTTTTTTGATTCTTAAATGACAATTGTATCTATAAAATAAACTAATACTTTGATCAGCGTTTAACCATACCGTATTCAAATCAATTGCAAAGCTGATTAAGCCTAAATATAAATAATTTAGGCCCGATAGAACTTTTCAAAGATAGACAAAATTTAGAGATAAATTTTCGACGAAAGCATTGGATAGACAAAAGTAAGTACATAATTTATATTAGGAACACGTTTTTTGCAGATCTTGTGCAGACTTGACCAGTGCTTTCTTATATATTTTAACTGTTTAAAAATAAATTTCATTATGAAATTTTAAATGTAATGTATGCCCATTGGTTAAAAAAATTGTTTTAAGTAAAATTTACATCGTAATTTCAGATTAAGTTGATAAATTTATGGTCCAATATAATGACGTGACCATTTTTAACAACAATTGTCGGAATATGAACCTTTATTATTTATTATCCAGTTATAGAACCTCATTAAAACAAGTAGAACAAAATATACTGATATTATTTTTAAATTCTTATTACTTTGTGTAAAAAATAAATAACAAAAAATTAACACATAAAGTTTTATAGCAATATTAAAGAAAATAAATTTCAGAAAACATTGTAAGTTCTTAATAAGAAAAAATTGTAATGGAACTGACATCAGCAGCAATTTTATGTTTACGCTTGATGTCAAATACAAGCATATTGATAGAAATGACAATGTCATTAACAGCAATATTTAAGAAACAGAAACAAAGGACCAAAAGAGAATAAGAGATGAAATTACGCTGTGTCCACGCTTAAAATAGGCATTGACAAACGACACGGGTGCTTTGAATATTTTTACTGCTCTTAAAACTGGTTGAATTAATATTTTTGGTGCAGAAATAATATTATTTTAAAATCAGCAAGTCCGTCTCTTTATATAATATTGTATTATGCGTTGCATTAATTAACAAAAACTAAATGTTAACATTAACATATACTGTTTATTGAACGTTTATTATTGTGATGCCTTAAGAATGTTACGCTATGTGTATAAACTAAAAACAACATTATTTTAACTAATATTGAACATTTTGTTTATAAATGACAATGAAAGTCTATGTAAAGTTAATTGTAGTGGTATTGTTAAACATAAAGAAAAATTAACATTAGGTAAAGACAGAATAGTATTGTTTATACATTATTTTTGTGGCAATCAAATGAAATAGAGTTATAAGGACTACGTTTATGTCTATTACTCGATTCTCTTAGCAATAGAGTTTATGACTAGCAAAGTCTCGGTGTAGTACTCAATTAATTTTATGTTGTTAAAATAATATGTTATTTTGTCACAACTAAATTTTCTTTTACTTACTAATAATGAAAAACAATCATCCAAAATTTTCGCTACTTTTACAACTTAATTCGTAACCTAAATGCATTTCCCTTTATTACACCGTTAGATTATACTTTTATAAAATAAACTAAAAGTGAAGTTATTTAAAACTTTTGAGTACATATTTTGTTTAGTGAAAACTAATCTAAATGTGTACTCGAAGTTAGATTTAATTTATTATTAAAATTATGAAAACAACAACTTTCCAATTAAGTTCTAACAATTTTCCTCAGTAAATTTTTGAAATCAATTCATAACAGTAATATATACACTATATAATAAAATACATATTATTTGGTTTAATACTTAGTACATTATTTCAGCACGCATTATGATGTAGCTCATTAACTCAAAATGTGTTGTCGTAAATCTTGTACTTGCCCACCGACTATACTTTTTGTCGCAGCCGAAGCTCAAATCGACATTAATGATCCGGTAATAAGGTTATAATTATTGCTTTATGATGACCGTCGGGACCCTCACTCACCTCTGACGCACACTGAAATTCACATTACTTACTGTCAGAACAGCTAGTGCACAGAATGATCAAAATAATCATAACCATATTATCACACATCTACTAAGAAATTCTGCAGTTAGTTTAGTAGTAACTGTACTTATTTTTTAACGTACTAATTGAGTAAATAAGCAATTTTACGCTAATAAAAAACATATTTCAAAAACGCAACAATAACGCGTGCGCTCACTTCTAGATTGACTACGCAAGTAGGAGTACATATACTGAGTTGTAGTATATAACAAAAATGTAATTTTACCCTCTCAAGTGCTTTCAATGGGTAAAATATGTTCAAGTGCTGATTGGCAATAATAGGAAAGTGTAAAGCTCTGATAATAATTTGAATAAGGGACTCTCATTTCCCGCACTCTCTGAATAGAGCGTATTGTTCGCTTCAGTTGGCATCCTCTTATCACCTGTTACCATTGGCTTTATCTCTGTTAATGTACCTATAGTAAATATTTGTTTTATTGTGTACTTCAAAATATTTTCGTCTCTGAATAGTTTTTATAATAATTTTTAATTTGATTCTGCTGTATAACTTACCTTAAATACCGGAAAGCTGCGTTATTCGCATGGCTTTTTGGGTTACAACTCCTGAGGCTGTACAACGATATAAGAAAGGGCTAAAAATCGTAGTAGTTTTACAAAATTCCTAACCTGGTAGTGGACCATTTTTTTTATTATTGTTAATTGGTTCAAGGTTTGGGCAAATCCTGTGGACCTATTTTAATCTGATAAGCGATAATTATAAATATTAAATAAATAACTCCGTAATAATTGTTATACAGCTAGAACAAGATTGCAGCTCTGGCGGCATCATGAAAGGTAAATAAAATCAATGTGCTCCTAATTATGAAACAAAAAGTTTGCGGTAATATCCATAACTGCTCATCAAATAAATAAATTGATGGCTACTTGTAGAAGCAACAATGCGTCATAAATTTTATTTTTTAGAGTAATTGTTTTAGTTTTTTTTCATTTTATCATTAATCTAATAGTATTTATGTTTATTTAATTAAAGTTAAGAGTTAGTTTTTATTATTTATCGTAGAACTATTACAACTTGTTACACTCATCTTACTGAGACGTCTGTCTTTGATTAAGTGTTGTTGATTTAGTTTTGTATATCTGTAACATATCTATTTTTACACAAAAATGCGTATCGGAATCATAAACATAAAATAAAAAATAATATCAGTTTATCCGTGCTTATTTTTTTTGTTTCTTAAATGACAATTGTATCTATAAACTAAAGTAAAACTTTGATCAGCGTTTAACCATACCTGATTCAAATCAATTGCAAAGCTAATTATGCCTGAGTATACATAATTAAGGCCCGATAGAACTTTCAAAGATAGACAAAATTTACTGATAAATTTTCGACGAAATTATTGGATAGACAACAGTAAGTACACAATTTATATTAGGAACACGTTTTTTGCAGAACTTGTGCAGACTTGACCGTGCTTTCTAATATATTGTAACTATTTAAAAATAAATTTCATTATGAAATTTTAAATTTAATGTATGCCCATTGGTGTAAAAAAATTGTTTTAAGTAAAATTTACATCGTAATTTCAGATTAAGTTGATAAATTTATGGTCCAATATAATGACGTGACCATTTTTAACAACAATTGTCGGAATATGAACCTTTATTATTTATTATCCAGTTATAGAACCTCATTAAAACAAGTAGAACAAAATATACTGATATTATTTTTAAATTCTTATTACTTTGTGTAAAAAATAAATAACAAAAAATTAACACATAAAGTTTTATAGCAATATCAAAAAAAATTTCAGAAAACATTGTAAGTTCTTAATAAGAAAAAAATTGTAATGGAACTGACATCAGCAGCAATTTTATGTTTACGCTTCATGTCAAATACAAGACATATTGATAGAAATGACAATGTCATTAACAGCAATATTTAAGAAACAGAAACAAAGGACCAAAAGAGAATAAGAGATGAAATTAGCTGTGTCCACGCTTAAAATAGGCATTGACAAACGACACGGGTGCTTTGAATATTTTACTGCTCTTAAAACTGGTTGAATTAATATTTTTGGTGCAGAAATAATATTATTTTAAAATCAACAAGTCCGTCTCTTTATTTAATATTGTATTATCGTTGCATTAATTAACAAAAACTAAATGTTAACATTGACATATACTTTTATTGAACGTTTATTATTGTGATGCGTTAAGAATGTCAAAGCTATTGTATAAACTAAAAACAACATTATTTTAACTAATATTGAACATTTTGTTTATAAATGACAATGAAAGTCTATATGAACTTAATTGTAGTGGTATTGTTAAACATAAAGAAAAATTAACATTAGGTAAAGACAGAATAGTATTGTTTATACATTATTTTTGTGGCAATCAAATGAAATAGAGTTATAAGGAGTACGTTTATGTCTATTACTCGATTCTCTCAGCAATAGAGTTTATGACTAGGAAAGTCTCGGGTGTAGGTACTCAATTAATATTTTTGTTGTTAAAATAATATGTTATTTTTGTCATAGCAAATTTTCTTTTAAATTACTAGTAATGAAAAACAATCATCCAAAATTTTTCGCTACTTTTACAACTTAATTCGTAACCTAAATGCATTTCCCTTTATTACACCGTTAGATTATACTTTTATAAAATAAACTAAAAGTGAAGTTATTTAAAACTTTTGAGTACATATTTTGTTTAGTGAAAACTAATCTAAATGTGTACTCGAAAGTTGAAATTTAATTTTATTATTAAAATTAAGAAAACAACAACTTTCCAATTAAGTTCTAACAATTTTCCTCAGTAAATTTTAGAAATCAATTCACACAGTAATATGTATTTAATAAAATACATATAATTTGGTTTAATACTTAGTACATTATTTCAGCATGCATTATGATGTAGCTCATTAACTCAAAATGTGTTGTCGTAAATCTTGTACTTGCCCACCGATTATACTTTTTGTCGCAGCCAAAGCTCAAATCGACATTAATGATCCGGTAATAAGGTTATAATTATTGCTTTATGATGACCGTCGGGACCCACACTCTTTAAATATTTTTTTTATTTTTGTTTAACTAAAAAGATGAGTCATTAAGAACAATTCCTAAATTTTGAATTAAGAGATCATTTCAGTTTAGTCAAATTAGACATTAACATTCCTTTTTTAAAAATTTTACAGAAATTTTAATGTTTTAAAAAATTTACAGAAATTTACCCGAGTCAATAATATTAGTATTTAAAATCTATCTCTTCTTCGTAATCGCTGTTCCAGTTTATTATTAATTGTTAATTTTGTACTGGGTAATGTGTATCGTATGACTAAGTGTTATGTATTACTAACTTTGATACTAACTTTTTGTTTTGAGTCTGTCGAAATTGGCTTTAGAAATATAAAAACACGGCCATTTAAGCTAAGAATGCTTTATAAAAATTAATATTACGGCAAGCTAAAAGGTTTCCAAATAAATTTTTGTTACGTGTTTTTCAAAAACTGTAATTACAAATGATTTTGAACTGTCATTTTTTAAATTATTCTAATAAATAAAAATTAAATTTTAAGACAATATATGGGTTATATGTTGAATTTACATTGCTATTCTACGAAGCAGTAAAAAATGTGTGTCAGATATCAGTTTCATCATCAACAGCCTATGACATCAATTTAGCTAAATATTATTAAAAAAAAATTGTATTCAAATAAAACGAAGAGAAAGCGTTAAGCATAAGTTTTAACGTTGTAACAGAAAATATTTAATTTTACATTTTAGGTATAAAAAGAATCGATATCAAGCGTAGATAAAACAAGGGCAATTTAGGTTCCTTATCCGTTTGAACTCCAATTTTGTTTAGTGTGATTGCATATAAAGCAGCAAATGTTGCAGACGGACGTCGAATTCGACGTTGTTACAAAAAAATGCTTTATCCGCCGCTTAAACGAGAGGTAGACTCACAGGAAGAAAAGCGATTTTCGAGGATTATTTAAAACTTATTTGTATCTAAAAGTTAGTGTTTTTCTAACAACGTGTATAAAGAAGTAATGACAATATTTCATGTTGTCCTTATGCCTGTTCAATATGTTTTGATTTTGGCCTAGAGTTTTATTTCGTTCTTAGCAGAATAAAATGTGAGGCTGTCTATATAAAATTTGGTATTGCCGACAGTAGTAAGTAGTAAGTTTTGCTATCAATTATATTTCAAAACACGATACATATTTTAATGTTGTGCCTTTATTGCTTTACAGCACTAGGTGCTGTTGGTTCTAATGCAAGTGTTGGGCCACGTTTTAGCGCTTACGTCAAAGTGGTTTTCCTATATGCCACGTAGCATAGGATGCAGGTTTTTTTAAGGTGGTACGTTTACTTTTAACCAGGTATCTCTTTCTGCTGCAAACCAGTAGTGCATAAACACTATTGTTCTATGTATTTTGACACTACGCCCAAATATACATTGCGGATGTGAAACTAGATCGGAATAATAAATAATATTTTTACAAAAGTAAATGTACAATGTATTCTTTTTCATATCTCTTTTAATAATTGTTTCGTAAAAGTTTTTAAATTTTTCAAAATACGTTTTAAAAGAAGCAAAAATTAATGCATAACAACCATATGTAGATTATATTGTGGTTTATAATTTTGTAATTTTCTTGTCAAAACTAACAGCAATGAAGGCCATGTCTGTCGCTATTTTCTTGTTCAAATAATTAGCGGTAAAAAAATTCTATCATGTTTCGTCATGTTTCTATGTATTTACAATTATTTACAAATATTGTATGAAAAGATGTATTTTAAAATGGTTTACTTAGTTACCTAAAAGGTATAAAAAAATACGTTTCGTAACTTATTTGTCTATTAAATCTACATGCTAGTTAGATAGCATACATTTAACTATACAAGAGTCATAAGCATGAACTAAAACAAAGTAACAATTTATTACATTTCACTAGTAATTTAAAGTTAGTCATATTTTTGTTTTTATTTTATTAGGCCATTTAATTATGAATGCAGAAGTAAGCAATAGCAAAACCACATTTGCTATATGAAACGCAAACCCTTTTAATTAACAAAGTAAAAACCATATTTATATTTTCAGGTGGCGCAAATGCTCCTCAGCCTTCGCATGCGATAAAAAAAGACATCCTTAACTATACGTTTTTTCTTGAAGAAAAATATTATACAATGAATAGAAGTTTACTTAAACGAGCCTTTAATTATATTCTAAACTATCAGTTAGTAGTAGTTAGTCAGTAACAACATAACACTTTACAAAAGAACTTAAATGCTGTTGCATATAAAATGCATCTGGCATTTCTTCATCCTCTTTAAACTATTTCTACTAAAACACGGTAACGTACTCTAACTAAGCTTTACAGAGAAGGACTATGAGAGGAACGAAGAAGGCTTCTTGGAACTTCGATTGGCTTTTCGCATAATATCTATTCTTTATTCTTTAGTTGGTATTGTGAAATACTCATAATATACACTATGAACTATTTTTCTAAAAGTGTATAGCTTATTAAATAAAATTACTTTAGGATTTTATCGCGTTTATTTACATTGCCGTGGTCACGGGTAGTCTACCCGTGACCACGCACTGAAAGTGTTCGAACGTCGGAATTAAAATAAAAAACGCGATAAAATCGTAAGTAATTTAATAATGTATATATTCGCGCAAGCAATAGAAATAATTAAGTGTATAGCTTTTTGGAGTTATTTTTCTGGTGATTATTTATTTAATTTACTGTTGCTTCAGTTTTTAATTTTCATACAACAACGAGTTACATATTCATTCTCGCAGTTAACGTGTAGCATTTATACTCTAAAGAAACTAATTAGTATTTTCTAAAATGGCGTCTAAAAATATACAAAACTGTGAAGATATCTTTGTGACACACATTCTCTGGGGCTACCAATTATTCTTTTTTTTTATCAACTGAAGCCTTCCCTCTTTACGAGTTTTGACTTATTAAACGTATTGAGCAAGCGTTGTTTTAAAACAGTAGTAAATATTTAAGGGACGAAAAGTAATAATAATTTCAAAAATAATTAAACTTTTTCTCACGGTCAGATCCTGTTCTGATTTTTTTCATTGTCGTTTTCAGCTTTAGTATTTACCACGTATATTATATATTTATATAGTCTGTTTCTCAGTTATTTAAGAGCTAAAACTACCAGGACTCGAAGGTGCTGACTAAAATATTAAATACTTTATAAACATGAAGTGCTTAACAAAGAAGTACAAGCACTAAGTTGGAGTTTCAATATTTGCGAAGTGGCTGATGTGAGCTGGATGAAAATAGCCTAAAATCAGAAATGTTGGCGTGCTTAAGCCTATATCTAGCAGTGGACCGACACGAGCTGATTTTGACGGACAGGCTTACCAAACTATAACTTCTATCGAGAACATTTTCGACATTCTCAGGTTCTATGCATAATCATGATCATGCATATGCACATTCTGTTAACAGCTTATTTGTTTGATAGATCATTAATGGTTTTTCTAAACATCTCTTGTACTATATTCGTAGGTGTTTACTAACTGCTTGTGTTACTTCTATTATCTTAAGTATAAGGTAGAAGGTAATAATGGGGTAAATGTTTAAAGTGGGTTTTGAATTCACATGTAAGAAATGTTTTTAATTTTATTTAGCTTCTAATTTCATAATCAGAAACAGGGATTACAGAATAAATATTATTGTTCATGATTTGAATGCTTCTTTCATATTATATATGTGTTATCTGTTATTGTCACTTTGTAAAAAATATAGTTTCGTTTATATTAAGTGCGATTAAAGTATTTATATATTTTTTATATTGTAAAAGCACAAACACTGCAATGTGAATTTTGTAGATAAAAACAATTTTACCCTTATGTAAAACAAGTTTTATTTTTTAAACAAATAATATTCTTAGCTGACACTAGACTAGTCATTTAAATGATTTATGATAACTTTGAAGTTTAATTATTTTTGCGCCCGTTCTAATTTTTTTGAGTACAGCTGTCCTGAAAAGTAAAATGTTAAGCATTAACTAAAAAGTAAAGTAAAATGTTAAGCATTTTACTTTTAACAATTTTTAGCGCTCGCATGCTTTCAAATGTAATAGAACTTTACACTATCAGAAGCGTTTATAAAGATGTCTGTTTGCTTTGTCCTTAAAAATTAAAAACTGAATACTTATCTTATATTATATTACTATAAAAATAAAATTGGCTAAAATTATAAAATTATTATTGTAATAACCTTGCCACGTTTTGTGTTTGTCGTGCTTAGTACGAGTAATGAATTCATCTATAATACAAAAAAAAATATAGAAAGATAATGATGATCGTTTATATAAATTCGAGGTGAATTTTTATGTTTGTCCTTATTTTTGCTAAAGGCGGTTGTCATAAGCTTATTTTTAGTTAAAATTACAGTACGCATTTACATTGTGGAATATTATTACCCACATAAATAAAGCAATTGAAACAAAGAAGAAATGTATTTAAGCGATGATTTACTTTTGTATACAGCTATCAACACCTATATATCATTTACATAAATCAACAAGCTAAAGGAAAACAAAAGTGTTTTGTAACTTAAATTATATAAAATCCCACATTTTTTCGCTTAAATTTGAAACAAAAAATTTTTACTATTTTTTTGCTAAAATAAAAACGAAGTTAATTCTGCGATTGGTTGAACAAAATAGTAGCCTTTTATTTGCGTTGATGATTCCTCTATCGCTTTTTTTTAACACTTCAATTGTAAATTGTTTTTACCCTACAATCTCTTAATACTGAATGCACAGGACAATCTGGCTCGAGCATTGGATATAATTCACAGGATATTGTATAAGTTTACATAAGATTTTACTGTGAAAACGAATGAAAATATTACAGTTTTAACATCAATTAAACCACCCAAACTTAAGTGGTTAATGCTCCCAAAATCTGCTGATGCGTTATTTTTGACCGCCTTTGTACTCAATTCGGAGTGCATGTTATTTTTTTTAAAGGTATCATATCTATATGTAGTTATGAGCTGTCACTTGGTCCTATTTTTTATAATTTTATGTTAAGTATATTAATAGATATATAAGAAATTAAAAAAAAAACGACTGCATCAAAAATCACAAAAAATTAAATTGCAAACACTGCCGAAAGCGTAAAAGATAGACTTAAACTATGTTCAACGTTAATGTACTTTTTAAAATGGTCTTCAATAAAGTCCAGAAACAGAGTCAACGATAAACGTTATTTAAAGAAATAATTTTATTTTTATTTAATAACCAATTTACAGTGTTAATCGTGTTGCGGCTGAGAACAGAATGAATAAAATAATATTACAAAAACCGTGGTGAGAAATCATCGGTAAAAAGTTGAAAATAACAATCTTATTATATTACAAACAATATGCCGCCGAATATCATATTAATTCTTACACATTTGCAAGCCTTACTTATTTGTATCTATTGCTGCAAAGCTTATATGTATAAAGTTACCACCCTTAACTAGCGCATATATGTTATCTATGTTCTTTTTCGTGTCGCAACTCCAAAACCTACATGTCATTTTAAATACTTCCTAATAATTATATTAAATAAGTATATTTGTCTGAAAATATAAGTTAAAATTTGTAACGATGACTGGAGCCTGCCATCCGGTAATCTGCAATAATAAAGAAAAGAAATTCAAAAAAATAATATACACATAAAGTAGATAGAAAATTTATTGTTGGCAAAATCTGGAAAGATAGAAATAAACTCAAAGCAAAATTAAATGTATGTTACATGAAGCTAAGATAACTCACCTGTCTCGTGAGGCTAGTGTCAGTTCACTGCAGGCTGATATTGCATCATTAATGCAATCCTTAAATGTCCTAACTAAAAAATATGAACATCTCAAAGATAAATGTCTACAAATTTCGGCTATGAATGACGTATTAGACTTATGTAAAATAATCAGAGTTTAAATCCTTGAACAGAAACTGTGTACCAATTGTCAAAGCGTACCGGTTCATTCAAACTGGAATTTTAAATCTTTTGTCTCAGGCTGGTGCATCACGGTAGCCTCCGAGAATAATAATAGAAAAAATTCCTTCCCATAACTATATTACAATAAGCAATGATCTGGGAAGAAATACGGGTTCATTAATTGGACTAGTGTCGGGGAATCGTATCTTATTCTGTAGCCGAACAACTTACTACATATAATGAAAAAAATATTGGCTGATCTCATTGTCCCAACACTACCTTAATTATCTTAATTGGAAGTCGGGAAAATGTTAATTAACTTACAACAATTTTATTAAAGACTTAATAAAGTAGACGTTAAAAAGGTAATGTTATTCACATTTTACTGCATTAAGAAGTTGTCTAAGGAAAACAACCATAGTTATAGTTAAATAATTTTTTGTATTCGTTATACAGTAATAATCGTAAACCGTTATAAAATTAATGTTATTGACATTAATAATTTAAGTAACTATTATATTATTTATTTAACATATATTAGGTAATAGGATGCATCTATCTAATTGTTATAGAAAAAATTAGCTTGTATGCTATATAATTGTAATTTAAAAAACTAAGCCAAATGTTTGTTAACTTGACTCCTGTTTCTATTGAACGGAAAATTATGATATTTTTTAATTTGGAATCCGTTCCAAGAAATATTTTAAATTAAATATTGAGACAACGGAGGAAATGTCTTCCAAAAAAAAACAATACTTTATTATTACCAAACAATAATGTTATTAAAAAATGTTCTACCAAAAACACAGTGTTTGAACCTGGTACATCAAATATTCAGGGAATAGCCAGTAAAGAACTTAAAATTAAACTTTTCTTGAATAGTTGAAAAATTTAAATATAATGTATTATAGAGCACTGGCTTTAAGAGTATCAGTTACAGTTATATCATGGATGTCACCAGGTTGCTAGCCTGTTTAGCCGTGGTAAATTGTTATACGCGGTAGCTCCTTTATAATTATTAATAGGACTTTAAAATTTAAAAATCGTCAACATATTGTGAGCCTCTTTGTTGAACGGACTATTGAAATAGCATAGAATAGAATAGTATGCGTGTACAGATCTCCCACCGCGTTATTTGAAACTTTTGAAGTTGTTCTAAAAGGTGTATTGTTAAAACTATCTGAATCTAATAAGTTTATTATAATTTGTGGTGACTTAAACATTAATTTATTGCATAATTTTAATCCCACAACTAGATTCAAATCATTGTTAAGTTTATATAGCCTTTTAAATTTATTTATTGAACCAACAAAAATTACTGAGATTTCTGCAACATGTACAGATTAAATATATATATACTAATTATCAACCATTAAGTAAATCAATTATTAAAATGTTAACTTCTGACTCATTGTGGTCAATTTGACTCCTTTAAAATACATGAAATGTTATGCAACAAAAGTCCACAATAATCAAAAATGTTTGTTCCTATGTATAAAAAAGCGTACTAAGAAGTTCAGAAGTAATATATTACAAAAAGTTACTTATTTTAAAATCGACATGTGCTTTTTAAAATTCGCTTTAATAAGTAAAAAATTCAATAATATATTTACTTTTAAAACGATTAAGTCTAAAGGTTCTGTAGCGTATAGTGAATGGGCAACAGTCGGAGTTTATAAAAGCAGGCGAAGATTATATGAGCGATATAGTCAAAGAACACATAATCATAACAATAACTTTGTTGCACACGTTAACGCCTATTCTTAAATATTTTAAAAATGTTATGTGGCTAAATGTTTATACCTTAAAAATTAAAAGCAAAATTCATGAGACAAAGTAAAATTGTGGTGGAACATTATTAATAAGGAAACCGGAAAGGCCGCATAAAGCAGCTTTAAAATAAATTTAAATATTGACGACCATTGAAGCTGACAGAGAAATTGCTACTTCGAGAGATTATTTTAGGACATTCCAGTTTCAGCTACCAAGTCACTTTTGTCTTCTCCAACAGTTGCCGAATCACTTTTAAAAGATAATGTTATTGAATGTACAAAAAATGTTTAATCTTACTTCTGTATTACAAAGACATTATAAGTGTGTGTAACAATTTTAATATTACCCTGATTAAAACCGATTAAACCCAGACCTTTTGCGAATCTCTATTAGGTGATAAATTCGATCATTAACGTATATCTCTAACACAATATTTAATTAAGCATCTAGGAGAACGACAGTAGAGTTATACCGGGTTTAAACGGGTTGAATATGGACCTAATAACTTTAGACCTATCTTTTTGCCTACTTTTAGTAAAATATTTGAAAAACTATTATTTACAATTAATGAAACATTTACAGTAACTGTCTTATTAATAACAAACAGTACGGTTTTACTAAGGGTCCCACGATTGATGTGCGTTATGCTCATTACAGTATCTTGAGGCTTGGGAAGCGTCCAAGGATGCCTTAGGCATTTTGCAATCTCAAAAGCTTTTAATTGCGTACAGCATGAACCTCTGGTCGGGAAATTGCGTCACTATGGTTTAAGAAACGCTGCACTCAATCTTCTGTCTTCGTACTTGAGCCACCGAACTCAGAGGGTTGACGTGAATGGTAAAATATATCCCGGGGCCCGAGTAAATATGGGTGTCCCACAAGGGTTTATTCTTGGGTCTTTCCTCCTTCTCATTTATATAAATGATTAACCACATGTTATTAATAAAACGAAGAGATGTATATGGATAGTATTATTTGCAGATGACACTTCCGTTATTTTTAAAATTAGACGACAAACGTCAATAAATGATGAGGTAAATAATACTCTCTCTAGAGTGGCGCATATGTAAGACCAAGTAAATGTGAAATGTTTATAGACGAGAAAGAGTTAGAGGTGGTTGAGTCAACCGTGTTTCTGGGAATAACAATAGATGCCAGATTACAGTGTGATATTGATAGACTGGCGAATACACTCAGCTCTGCAGTATTTGCTGTCTATAAAATCAGGCAATTAACTGACGTGGAGACAGCTCGTTTAGTGTACTTTAGCCATTTCCACAGTGTAACGTCTTATGGCATAGTACTATGGGAAAGTGTCTTTTGACATTCAACTCCAAAAACGAGCTATTCGAGCTTTGATCTGGGCCCCAAAAATCTCTGCAAAAATTGTTCCTAACCTAATGTATGTGTAGAAAAATAGAAATGATTTTCGCAGGCATTGTGATGCACATAAAATAAATACTATAAACACATATAATTAAATTCTTCCAGAAACTAGACTGCAGAGATTAAGTAAATCTTTTATGGGAAAATGTATACGCTTTTACAACAAAATCTCACTAAACGTTTAGAATTTAACTATTAATAAATTAAAAAAAGTGGTAAAAGAACGTTTATGTGTTAAAGGTTATTATAACATAAATGAATTTATAAATTATAAAATAATTTGGTAATGGAATGCTTTCTCCAGGCTTTTTAAAATTTAATATACGTATTGTTTGAATTATATGTAGCTCATATAAATGTATATTTGATTATTTTAAAAGATGACAAAAAAGGCCCGCTCAGTTTCTTTCGCTGGTTCTTTTCGGGTCAGGGGCGTCCAATTCTGAACCGGTTGTAGCGTCCTTGACAATTAATTAGCGAATGTTACATTTCTTCGTGTATTTTAATTTTAAAAATAACCCACAATAACCATTTTAATGTAAAACATTGTTAAAAATTCCAATGAGGCGGTATAGAGTGGTCTATATAAAATTAAATGTTTTAAAGAAATTTTACTTAAAATGAATTCCTTAAAAGATATTTGAGATATAGAATGTAGTATCAAATATAGCGGCTTAGTTTCTTACCAAGGGCACGTAGTAACCCGGTTAGGTAGATAGCGCAAAATGGTTACTGATTGAGATTCGTTATATTTTTTGGTTCAAATTTAACTTGTATACTATAAAATTTGTGATTTACTCTGCAAATTGTTGCAATCTATTGATATAGTAATTTTTTTTACTACTTCAAATGTGCATTTATTCAATTAAAAATAAATATGAAATTATAATACTACCACTAGATGACAGAAGCTTGAGGTGACCCCATAGACTATTCTTTTTATTTTATATTTTCTTTTACGTTTGACCTATTACAGTTATAAAATGTTACTTCATTTGTATCCTTCAACGATTTTAGTTGATTTCCCTAGTATTGTTATTAAGTGAATGATTGCAGCATTTATTAGCAACGTATTTGTATAAAGTTTTCTCCGTTCTTTGTTACATTATAACGTTCCAATGTTTACGAAGAATTATTTTAATTCACGGAGATTTTGCATGAATCTTTTTAATTTTCCATATTACTTCACATTTTCAGTGCTATAAATTTATCGAAACCGAAGATCGGAAGTGGTGGCATGCATAAGGGAAGGTCTTTGTCTAGCAGTGGACTGACACAGGATTCTGATGATGATGTTGAATAAATTCGTCTAGCAATACATAACCTACAAGTTTTTTCTTTAGTAAAATTATTATTTACTCAAAACATTGTTAATGAACTGCCATGTTTTCGCTTATTATATCGTTAGCAGCAAAAGTGTTCAATAAGCGGAATTAAAAAAAATGTCCATAGCGCAAGTTTCTTAAATACATACATACATCATACATCATTTAATAGTCCACTGCTGAATATAGGCCTCCCCTAATACACCCCTATCCATTAAGGGGTTTGGACCGGATCCCACCACGCTGGTCCAATGCGGGTTGGTGGGTGGTCCGACTTTCTACATGCCCATGCGACGCATGGATAATGTTATTTTTCAGACAATTGGGTGATCGGCCCAAATTGCCCTAACCAACTAGGAAACAATAATGAAAATTTGTTGAGTCCCCGCAGGATTCGAACCCACGACCTCCGGTTGCTAAAGCACACGCCCATACCACTAGGCTACGGAGGCAGTTTAATATAAGTATAGGTAACTAATTGTTATATTAAAGATGCTTTGCAAAAGAAATAGGCATTGCAGTTGTCAATCCCTAGTCATATTTCTAAGGTATTGACTACATCATTTGTTGGAACTGTATTTACATATAAAGTGTCATTTAGCCATGATCCGATCATGCAAGCTTTTATCAATTTATAAGCAAAATATTGTATTTTCTATCAATTCTATTATAGGTGCGTTATGAATACCGATACACAAAACATGCACGCACTTTCAGCGGATACATTTTCTCCCCTTTCGCATTCAATAGGCCTGCAGTATTGAGCAGTAAAGTGCCCTGTCGTTCCCTTAAAAGCTTCATCACTGGCTACAAAGCCTCTTGGGAATAAAAGTGCCAAGAGAGTTTTAAATGACTGTAATAAAAAGCAATGAGACAAAACAAAATAACATTACTGTTCAATGATACGTATAATATTGTTTAATTTAAAAGTTAACAATAGTGTAGTTTAAGGTATAATTGTACCGATTTATAAATCATAAACTGCATATTTACAGTAGACAAATATCAATAAAGTAAAAATGTGTTCAGAAAACCAAGACAAAGCATAATTTTCCCTAAATTTAAATTGATTTGATTACTATCAGTATATAACTGAATGTAGCTTTATATAAAAGTCAACTGTTATTTTAGTAATTTCTATGTCACTTTAATGCTTTTACCGATATATTTTTTAGTACCTAATGATTATATATAATAACGTACACCATATATTTTTGACAGATTTCCCAAAAGAGATAAAATTTTACTATGTTTATTTAACATAATTGAAACTACTTAAATTGGCCTACAATAAAATCTTCGCGAACGTATACCTATGTTTTAATAGTAATCCACAATGGGCATTTTAATGTAAACATTTTTAAACTAATTGCAATCAGGTACATTCAGAGCTCATTGAAGATAATATAATTTAAGTTTTTATAAAAAATATTGCTTTAAAAAATTCTTTATTTTATATTCATAAAACGTGTGATAAACGACATTTTGATGTAATGAACACCTTCAAAAATATCAGAAATTTAAAATGCAGTGGCAGAAATTACAGAAAAATTTCCTCGAAAATAGCTCGATATAATCGCCTAATATTGCGTAAAATCGTGATACGCTGTTTTAAAATCATATTTCTTTTAGTCATGGTGTTCGGTCAATCTTATAAGCAGATAACAACGTGCTCTTTGTACGAAATGTTTCCCTCTGCAATTTAAATCTTTGATGCCTTTGAAGGTAACAACTTATTTCTAAAATAGGCAATTGAGTACAATAATAAATTAAGTGTTATTGACTATAGTTTAAGTTACAATGACTTGTTGTAACACTTGTTGAAGCCACTGGTATCAAGTGATTATATACTTGTAACTCAATAGAGAGTATTTCAATAACGAAATAATTCCTGCCATGACATAGAATTACAATTTCGCTCCATGCTTGCCTTACTTTTTGTTTATTTCTTTTTTATAAACGGTTCACCAAATAGAAACATATAGAAGTATTTACATAAAAACTTGAGACTAATGAAATACCATGTGTATGTACTTAACTAAAGTAAACAGGTTTTTAGAAACAAAAACCTAATTTATTAGTAAATCCGGAACCAGATTAAAATTAAAATTATTTTGACTTAAGTTTATGCTATTTACAAAATATGTATTAAAAAATATTAACACAAATAAATTTAAATTTTATATGGCAAAATGAATGTAAGAATAACATTTGGACACCGGCGCTGCAAATTACAACAGTGATGAATACTTTCCGAGTTGGTTATATGATGAAACAATTAAGAGTTTAACTTATATAAATAAGTTAAACTCTTAATTATTACTATAACAAGTTGCAATTATAACAACAGTTACAATATTAATAATGCACATACACAAAAATAAAACCTTAAAAAATTCTTATGCCATAAATTTAGGTACAGGAAGTTTTATACAAAATGTTTAAATAGTAGTAACGTGAACATTATTTTAATATTACTGTAAATAATTCTTTCTTAAATAAGTAAAATATTTTCCGACATTAATTTCATCTAATCTGTGAATTACATGTCAGTATGTCCCAAAAGCTATTGGTATGTGTCCCGTGGAATCGTACTGGAATAATCCAGTTGTAGTCAGTAATTGTATTCGCTATGCTTTGACGTACATCACGTGGTACCTCAACATAGCTACGAGTATAGTTGGTTTAACAAGACTAGGTGGTGATATATTTATTTAAATGCGACTGATCAATTGTCCATAAATGTAACTATCTCCTATTCAACTGAAAAACATCCTGTGATTTTTTATATCGTTTTTTCAAATAATGCACTTTATTCAATCATCAGATTAAATGACTCATAATGACATATATTTTATTATTCTATAATAACATAAATTTTCTATATCTAAGTAATTTCAATACAAATATTATAAAATAAGATCGATAGTTCGATTTTACGTTCATTGGTTGGTTTCACGTTACGTGTGATAAATGGACAAGCGTTATGTTGCAAAAATAGTTGAACATTAAGTAGAGTTAACTTGACGCTTAGTGTAGCGGTTAATGGCCCCGTCTCTTCCACTATTAGGAGGTATAGGTTTGATACCAACTAAGCATGAGTCTAAAAGTTGCTATTTTCTTTGTGCGTTTAAAATATTATTAAAAAAATGGGTGCGTGTACTTAGTACGCGTGAGAAGATATACTTCTTTGGCATCATTAAAATAGTTTTTAATTGCATCATCATCATCATCAGCCTTTGATAGTCCACTGTTGGACATGAGGCCTCTCCTAATAAACCCTATCCATTAGGGGTTTTGGACCGTATCCCACCACGCTGGTCCAATGCGGGTTGGTGGGTGGACCGACTTTACATGCCCATCCGACGCATGGATCATCTTGCTTTTCAGACAAATGGGTGATCGGCCCAAATTGCCTAACCAACTAGGAAACAACAATGAAAATTTTGTTGAGTCCCGCAGGATTCGAACCCACGACCTCCGGATTCTAAAGCACACGCCTATACCACTAGGCTACAGAGGCAGTTAATTAATTACAATAAAATAATAGAAAGGATTGAAAAGGATAATCAACAAAGTTCAGTTTAAATTTGAAAAATTAAATAAATAAATATTTATTAAATTGTCTAATTATTCGAATTGTATTTTAATTAAATGATGTCCACTTCCATAGTATCTTCCTGTAATGTCTGAATCGGAACTTCAGTTATAATTTTTATCAAAAGTTTTCATTAAATTTATTTAGCTATTTTTATAAATATTTATTATTTATTCAATTTAATAGCAAATATTAAAAATTAATATTATAATTCGATGTTCAATTTTAATTTTTATCACAAACTTTTTATTAAATGTTTTATTAAATTTATTTATTTATTTTGTGAATATTAAATAACCAATAATAAGTATTTAACATTAATAATTTAATAATATTTAGTGTTAATTATATAAAATAAAAGTATTTTAATTTATATCAATAAATAATACATACGGATAGTTAACCTCAATTATATTGAGCACTTGAAAAGTATATAAGCACAATTTTTTTCACTAATATTCACAAATAGTAAGTAATATCAATCAAAATAATTAAGACAATTAAAGATGATAGATTTACAAGAACTAATCATAAATAATTCGATTAAGAATTTATGGATTCACAAGACGTACTTTGATATATCATATAACTTTGGTAGTTTAGCGCCATCTGTTGCTTACAAATGTAGAATTCCTAAGAGATGTTGGCTACTTGCTACAGCGGTACTATAAATCAGAAGCTTTGATTATGTGTCACTAGATGGCGCTTATCTAAAACGTATTACATAGATAAATCACAATGTTGATATATTAAATGAATAAAAATATTACCATTATATCAAGTTGAATAAATATTAATATATTTTATATAATAATATATTTAATATATATATTTAATATAAATTTAAATAATATAAAATATATTATTAATAATAATAATATATATATATATACCAAAACAGACACTAATCCTAACTCATAGAGCACATTATGCAACAACTATCGCATAATAAAAACGACAACTCCATTATCACTATACAAAATCAACCTTATCACTATGTAATATGGACCTATTACATTTTCACCGTTTTCATTATAAACTGTTAATTTTAGTGTGACAAATCGTAAAATTTCACTCATCATTTTTTCATAACGCGCCTAAAGAAGTATAACTTCAAAAAACTCTTCGTGACGTGAAATTGTTGTACCCATTTTATCAATTTATGTACACAGTGGGAAAATGTAAACGTTATTGCTGTCAATTAAGTTGATAACCTCTGGTAGGCCGTAGTAGCAATAAAATACTTACAAAGCAGTCGTGTAGCACTGTCGCCTTCAATAAAATAGGTTTAATAAAATTAATGTTAACTTGTGTTAATAAATATATTTTATCGATTTGCCAAAAGAATCCGTCACGCAATTCGAAACGTAAGGTTTCTTTTTTCATTGCTAAGCTCACAAAAGAACACAGTGCACAACTTGCCTCAACGTTTAAACTATTAAGGCTTTAACGCTTAGCAGATTGCTGGTACTAAGGTAAAGTACTGTCATTGCTCGTGGTCATATAAATTGTGCTATGTAGCAATACATATAATAGTAGGTTTATTTGACAAAGCTTTTTATGACTGGATCTCGTGCTCTGTGAAGTAAACCTAATGAAATATACGGCGGCGAATGCATCTTCTTCTTGGTTGAATTCGTCTAGATCAAAGTGATCTAGCAATTTTAAAAATGACGCGCACTTATCGCCAGTGTTGCCATTGCTATGGTTAACATGCTGGCTAGCTGCAATTTGATCCCCTGATTGCTATCAGAGGTCCCAAATTTTATGTTATTTGACAGGGCCGAGCGAATCTTGATCCACTTCTCCTTTTCACGGAGATAAATCGGAGGGGGCTTTTCTCTACGGAAAGCCATGCCTGGGAATGCTGGGATGGCTGAGTGGGTTGTCAGGCCGGGGTATGCCTAAGATAAACGGGGTGGATGGATGGGTTCGCCGCCTGAGAGGTCGACGGAGCTCCTGTCTGGGCTGATGCTCTGAACGCCCATAACAAGACCCTTTTGCGCAGACCACAAAGGTCACTGGCGATCAGAGTTGATGAGGGTTATCATACGATTTCTTTTGAGACGGCCTGTGCGATGGCAGGAACCCACCTTGGGATCTGGAGCCGAGGCTCTAGCGCGAAGAATACAATTTGCTGTAAAGTTACGTAAAGTACCTGAACTACACTAAGAAGTGCATAGGACACTTTTGAATGAGCACTTGGTGAGCAGCAACCAAATGCTCATAGAAAAGTTTAAAGAAAGACTGCAGCAACCAACTCTGACCACTTAACAATAGAAGCTGTGCGGCCTGTGCTGGACCAGTGGTTAGCAAGAAGACATGGAGTTCTCACTTTTCACCTTGTGCAGGTGCTATCGGGGCACGGCTGCTTTGGAAGGTACCTGTGCAGGGTGGCAGGTAGAGAGCCTACAATGAGGTGTCATCACTGCGAAAGTGCCGAGGATACTGCCAGGCATACACTGGTGGAGTGCCCGAGATGGAGTGAGCAGCGAATTCACCTTGCTGCAGTAGTTGGGAACGACCTGTCATTGCCAACTGTAGTAGCGGCTATGGTGGACAGTGACGTGGCTTGGAATAGGATGGTTTCCTTCTGCAAAGAAGTGATGGTAGAGAAGGAAGCGATGGAGAGGACTAGGGAGAACGATCCTTCGTCACTACCTATCCATCGCAAGAGAATCAGACGAAGACAGCTCGCTCACGACCGCCGCCTTCCTCCTTAATGAGGGCTGTGGGTGATGATATAGAGGATGCCATCACCCGTTAACTAATGCCCTCGAGATGTAAAGCATGCCGAAGTATGTCATAAAAACAAGTAAAATGAAGGTTCCGAGTGGAGTCTGCATCTGCGGACAGGCGCTTGTAGAGTCGCGGTGTAGTGCGCGAGCGATCCCGTTGCTCCTACCATTTGGCGCAGGTGGCTGTTCGATGGTTTTTTCGTGGGTATTCTGGCATCTAGCCACCCGGAAACCTAAGGCGAAATAGAAAACAAAAAATAGGGGAATGTGCGGTTAGGCAATGCTCCGCGATCAAAACATGCATTGCGTCGGTTAACTTGGGGTACAGTTTGCGACCGAGTTTCTCATTGATCGCCTTGGTATCGAGACCAAAGCGATCCTTGAGTTCCCGGTCAATCATTTTACCGGTTAGGTCGTGCCTAAGATTGTCGATACATAGGTTGCGTCGCTCAACGCAATCGATGAGTCCCGGAGATTGTGAGTATGAAAATCCTTCCCGCCATTCCGGCCTCGGCAGGGAGTGTGTCGTGGCTGGTCTTATAACAAGAAACAAATATTAAAACGTTCAACAGGCCTAGTATACATGTAAAAGCAACAAGGCCGGGAAAAAAGGTAATAAGACCAAGGAACAAAAAAGAATATTCGTCAAGCGGCTAACAACACAATTGAGTTAAGCAATGAGTTGCATAACACAGCCGTGCGCAAATCGATCTCTTGAGGTAGCGCAATAAATCGCAAACGCGTTGACAAAAGGTTTTATAAGCAAACTCAAAAAAAAACGGATGGCGTGGCGTGACGAAGCGGACAATGATACCGCGCGGTGAGCTCCGGAGACGGCGGAGAACACGTGTGGACGAGGCTGCTGCTGACGACGCAATTTTGACAAAGTTTTAGTGGCTGCACATAGCGTATTTTATTAAGAGGACGTTCGACCAATATTTATCATAAGGTCATAGATGTTCTTTCATACGATGAATAAGATGGACTATGCGCTATGGTCAAAATCTTAACAATGACGCATAGCAGGTTTTCGGTCTGACAACGACTATCTATTACCCTTAACAGGCCGATTACCTATCTAACGGAAATTTATATTTTTTCGTATAAACTCCTTTTGTCTCGTCCTTTAATCTTATGTAAACTAAACCTATCTAAGAACAATAAATGGACAACTTACTTAGATAGTTAAATAAGATAATTTTAAAATATGTATCACATAAATGTAATTGGTAGCTTACGAAGCCCGTTTAATAAGTGCGAACTCTTATGCAATTTGTAACATGTATGAAGAAGTATATTTTATGTAGATAAAATTAATTAATTATACGATAGTGATTACAGCGGTTAAAATACAAAGTGATACAACAATGAACATGTGTATTCAAGGCTATATGTGTCTGAAATTTCGGGAGAAAATATAATACAATATATTAATTATATATATATATATATATATATAGCTGCCTCCGTAGCCTAGTGGTATGAACGTGTGCTTTAGAAACTGGAGGTCATGGGTTCGAATCCTGCGGGGACTCATCAAATTTTCATCGTTGTTTCCTAGTTGGTTAGGGCAATTTGGGCCGATCACCCAAGTGTCTGAAAAGTAAGATGATCCATGCGTCGGATTGGCATGTAAAAAGTCAGACCACCCACCAACTCGCATTGGACCAGCATGGTGCGATACGGTCTAAATCCCCTTTTTGACAGGGGTGTATTGGGGGAGGCCTATGTCCAGAAGTGGACTATTACTGGCTGATGATGATGATGATGATAGTTTAATAAAATACCACGGATTTTACCGCGTTGCACTTACAATATTCCTGATGTTTTAAATCTTTCGCAGGTTCCTTAGTCATGAGCAGACTAAGGTATTGTTTGTCTATATGTTGAAGTTTTACTAGGCTGTCATTTTTGGAAATTAACTATTTATGCGTTTTACAAATACCGAGCTTGTATATCTTGGGGTCTAGCAGTACTTTATTTAAGGTTAATTTAATTTTTGTAGTTTTATTCCTATTTAATGTTTTAAACGCAAGGAATATTGCATACAAAATTGAACGCATAATGAAATATTTTAAATCATTTGTAGTATCCGCGTTAATAAATAAATAAACGCGTTAAAATCCGTTATAGTTGTTTTAGTCAAGTTGATTGTAAAATTTGAAAATGTTGCCTCTGATTCCTAGAGCACAACTCCATACCCACAGAGGCTGAACAATAAGACATTAAACATTTACTACATTTCCAAAGCAAATAAATAGAAGAATATACAAATAAAGGATTTTTTAATGACAAAGTTCAGTTTAATAACAAGTCAGCGATATGGAAGATAATTTATATTCAAGCCTGTGCAGAACTCGGGGCAAATAATATCGGTAAATTTTACACTATCGGCTGGAAATGTGCCGCGATAAAATTGCCGCGTCGCAAAATTACTACTTTGTTATCATCCCAGTGACGCAGTATTGAAATTTGTTTTTAAACTTATACACATTTTATTCTAATAAACTGATTAAAATTAACATCATTGTAGTGAACAGCGCAAAAATTTTTATGATACACTGTAACGAATAGATTGCATAACAATTAGGACATTTGTTTTAATATAGTAGAAATATATTACTACTTACTTATTTTTAAAACCGAATACTTACATTATGAAATAAATCCTAAATTGTACACACCCTTAACTTCAAAAAGATCAGAAATATTACGTATAAACTTGATTTATAAAGAAAATCTACTTACAGAGTCAGTATAGATACTTCTTCTAAATGTGATATATATACTTTTCACATTCACAGTGTGTACATATGAAATACAAAACATTGATTGCTTTTCCAACTCCTTTATCCGAACAAAGAGCAAAAATACCAGCTAGTGCGTCAGTGATGGAAAAACTTTATATCGTGTTCTTTTGAAGCCGTCTTTTATCGTTCCTATGGAGAACAAATGCCATATTTTCGTTTATCTTCAATGTAACTTTTTAAATGAACGTACAGTTATTTAAAAATTGTGAAAAATATGAATCAAATCATAAATTTAGCAGTGATATTTAAAGTTTAACTTTCGATTGATAATTTTCTCATGGAACTGCGTTTTAAATCCTAGATTCCTTTACCTAAGACCTTTAAAGACAAATAAATCGAAGGATAATATAAATAATTAGGAATAATTGGCAGAATGATCAGTGTAAAAATTGCATTTAATAATAAAAGCCTGATAAGGAAAGTCTGTAAAAGTCAATATAAAAATCAATAAAAACCTTACGTATGGAAGGTATTTTGTTAAATTGCTCCTTAGTAATATTTTTGGCAATCCCTACTTTTTTTGGCTTCTACAGAAGACGAACAGCTGTTTAGAAGTTAGCTTTGCACTATTCAACTAAAATCAGGTATATTTGCAAAATGGTATGGTTTGCCAATGGAACGATTGAAATTTCTTACATCTTTTCATTTATATCTTAACTAGTATAATGTACCGTTAAGAAGTGATTAATCAAATGGTCATATAGTAGGAATATGTGTATAATGTAAAACACAAATAAATCACATTACTTTTTTTGTAAAAAAAATTACCTCTACAAATTTTAAGACACTAACAAATTTTAAACAATACCTTAAAAATATGATAAATGAAAATCAGAAATTTATATTACATATACTTTTTGCATTTTAAAACGATATTACATTACACATTATATTGTAATTCAAGGGAGGAACTCCTAAGCCTTTTGAATTTGAATACAATTTGTTATACAGCATTACTGTTTGCTCATTAATGCTTTGAGTTTCAATTGTTCTTACCTGTTAGCACAATTAAGCGAACATGTTAGAAAGTTTCAACCTGTCTTGGGATCAAATCCTCTTTACTGTGACAAAGTAAGAACCGTGCATAAGATTAGGGTACTAACTTTTATAAGCCTGATAAAAACTTTAACAAAATATTAGTGAGCCATTTAAAACCTATGACATTTATAGCAACAACTAACAAACCTTTTTTTAAATTTGTTTTAAATTAACAAAAAAAGTTTTAATTTATATGGTATTTATCATACTTCGAACTCAAAAAAATAAAGTATCAGGCTGGCTAGGCATATACTTTCTAGTGACAATAATAATATACTATTTCTGTACATGTTTTTATTTTTTTTAAATATTCAGTTAAAGAATGTTATTGCATGTTGATTATTCAATCGTAGCTGTGGGACGCCCTGGAAATGACTACCCGTTCTCGCAGGGGCAAAGACGGGTTATGTCGGCTCGCTCATCGCCTCGCACTGACTAAAACCACCACTTTGTTCAACCTTGAAACTTTAGAGATGGGGTCACGGGAAATCTTTGTAGATAATTTCACGGGAAGTCTACACCACCAACGCTAGCTGCTGAAACAGCCCCATCTCGGATATACGGGTATCTGCCGGCTTCTGGGCGCGTTGGAACTAATGCGCCCTTCGTTGCGGCTTATATGCACAGGTCTCGCCGAGACTGTTACTAATGGACTATGGGAGCCAGGAAATCCCACGCAGTGACAAGACTCCCAGTCCCCAGCGGCGGCCTCAGTGTTGGTCTCTGCCACTAGCACCAGTTCGGCCACAGAAAGAAGAGAGATTATCGACACTATGCCGAATGCCCCGTCCTCCTACGGCTCCTTCACAGCGCATTTACGGTGGGGCTTCTGAAAAACTTAGCGTTCTTGGTAGCAGATGATAGTATTTTCTTTTATATACCTTTTGTATTTTTGCATAACGTATGTGCTACACAGGCTATATAGAGACAGGCTGCTCGTTTCTTTCAACTAAAAGCAGATTTCTAGATTTATTTCAGGGATTCTATCATGGTACGATATTTTAAATTTATTAAATTTATAGTAAAAATAAAAGGTTGTAAAAGTTCAGAATAAATATAAAGTTTTACACCCGGAAGATTTCTTACGGCTAATGTCTCCAGTAGCTTAACATTTTTTGTTTTCTAGAAAAATATTTATCAAAATGAGAATGTCAATGACGTCTGAACTGAAAAAAACAAGAAGGGAGGCATGAGAAGAAAATACTTCTATGAAATTACATTTTACCGTCGCGTAAAATAGACATTGACAAATGACACGACCGCTTGTGCTTGAAATGATTTGCCAAATTATTTAACCTTATGGTCGATCTTTTAGAAATGCTACAGTAAGGAAATAATGATATATAATTTTTTTTTTAATGTAAATATCTATTTTTTTGCATTAAATTCAAAGACGTGTCAAGCGATTGGCCTGATTTCTAACTGCCATATCATATTATTCAAAGGATTATTTAGTTTTGTAATTTTTTTGTACTTTTCATGTGTTTCTTTACCTACAAAACAAAATTTCACTTCGTCTTTTTAATATAATTTTTTTTCTTTGTATTTTAACCTTTTCAATTTAGTGTTAGTGTTAGTATTTTTAAATATCTGATGCATTTTAATTAAATACCCATAATTATTATTATATATTTTCTTAAAATGGGTTTAATTACAGAACACATTAATGTTTAATATTTTTGCGTTGTTTATTTTAGCTTGAAGTTTTTATGAAACTGAAACTGTATGAAGTCATGAAAGATGCTGGAAAGAATCTGAAACGTCGAATAAATATTTATAACTAACGAGAAAAATACGTAAATTAGTGGATTTAATATAAATTAAAATGTTTGCCTTCCAAGTAAAAAATTGGAGTGTTCAAATACGTTTCATTTTCATAACCTTTTATTCCGTCACAGATAGTCCGATCTCGACAAATATTTTTTCTCAGGAAGATATAAAAAATTAATATATCTAAAATGTGAGTTGGCATTGTCTTTTTACATTGTTAATTTTATATAGATCAAATATCTCTATATGGCATTTGATTTGTCTGAATATTTCCAAATGATATTACAAATATCAGCATTGCACCCGTGCAATCCTCATATTTATAACAAAACTAGCGACCGGGTTGCTAGTTTGGTTATAATGAGATTCATTGAATATATAAAAGTGCTTATTAAATGATTAACGTTTTTAAAGGATATTTAAGTTAGTTAAAAATTGCCCAGTTAAAGAAATTTATTTAGGCTTCGGACAAGAAGCCAAGTGTAATTAGCATCTGTAGCGCTATTTGGCTGAGATGCAAATTTTCCGGCATCGCTAGCGCTTTAAACAAAGATAAAGATGAAAATTTTCATGTAATCACCAGAATTAAATTTGTTACTTTTTTATACATTTTAATGATTTTTTAGACTTGTTGGAACATCATATATAATGAAACAGAAAATAAAGCGAGTCTTATCAGGAAAATTAAGTAAAATCAATAATGGTAAAAGTAGTGAAAAGACTATATATAGTGAAGTGATCTTTGCTGCCGGAAAACTTAAAGTTTATAAAAGAGTGATCTTTATTTTGAAATATTAATCTTGTTAGCTTAAATATTTTTGAAAAATTAAAGAAATATAATAACAAATTAAAAAGTTAGGAGCGCGACCAAACGTTAATTCTTGCACAATTGTCTCAGCAAAAAATATGGTCGTCCTTCACGCTTAGCAGGCACCGTACATGTATTATGAATATACGCGACAAATATAGCATATAGCACTCAAAGGTATTAGTTGTGATTATATTTTCCATTACACTATTAACATGCTTTACACTTTCAAGATGATTAATTGATTAAAAACATGGATTAACTTTAATAATCGTATCGAAGTCAGTTCTGCAATAATTACTTTTTCTTATCTACTTACATCGTCGTGTCGATTTTTGACGAACAAATTACATTGAAATTAATTTCATCTTTGTAGTTTACTTATAAACGCTACTCTCTAATTGCTCAGTGTCCACCTTTTCCGTCATGCACAGATGCATTTCAAACTCTGAATGAAGTTTATTGGTATTGTATTTAGCAATTTGAACGCACTTTAATTTTGTATTTTTAATGATTTTTGGCTGCGTGCGCGACACTTCGCTATCTTTTTCAGGCACAGCTATTTGAGCTGCGGGCGGATGAGGGCGAAGATGGTTCATTGAACTGCGGACTGGGGCTTTTGTGTGTTTTACGGTTGCCGTACACTTGTGCTTATGATGCAATAAATTATTTTAGTAGTAACATTTCGTTTAGATTTTAACTTATAACGTATTTGTATTTACTTGTTGATTTTTTCATTATTTTATGTTGGCTTTTGACAACACGTTACCTTTACGGTAAGGGGTTTATGAGCCGTTTCTTTTAACGCACATTCATGATAATAAGATCTACATCGATCAAAAGCTTAGAGTTAACTTGTTAACTTTATTAAGTAAAAAGATATAATAGAAATTTATCTGTTTTTGTTATATTGTGAATAATTAAAATAATAAAGTTAAACTAATAGGCCTTGTTCCGTTTAAAATGTTTAATGTACGAATCTAATTGGTCGTTAACACTGATATTGTATAATATCATCATAATGAATTTAATTGACTCGAAAGCAATAGGCGTTGTTAAAATTTTAAAGGGGATCACTAATTGAAGTCTCGGGTATTGTTATACGAAAGAGAGATGGTAAATGAAATTGTTTATAAAATGAACGCCGGAATAAATCATTCGTTTAAAGCAGTATAGATATGCTAAAATGCGATGAATTTATGATCGATTTTAGCACTAATTTCTTGTTAATTTATCAACGGACCTAAACTGGAAGTCAAAATTATGGAATTTGTTTTTAAAACCATGTTATTTAATTAAAATACATCAATGACTTTTTTGCGCTCTATATAAATAAATGTTTTATCATATGTATTCAACTCTATTCTAGTATTCTCGTATAAATTTCGCGTAATAATTATTTATCTTAATACGATGGTTAATTATGTCATCCTTGACTGAAAAATGCGGCACTAATTAATCATAGGCATATAATAAGAAGAATTTCGTTGTACAAAGAACGATTCTTAAACTAAAAAAGCATCGGATGCTTTCTGTGAGAGAAGATATGAGAAAAGTAGACTTACTAGTACTGAAAGGGCAAATAAAAGAGGAAAACGGTAGACTAAAACGTTACGCTTACGCAAGGTCGGCGCAACGACGTGATAAGAGCTGCTGGAAAAAGTACTGCATGATATTTTATCATGCATTTAATGTTTAGCTCTTACATTTCATGTGTAACACACAGGTTTGCTGCCCTGAAGCCTAAGTAAAACTATGCATTTAACTACCTTTTTATTAGATTCTCGCTTTGTCGTAGCGGTGAGGCTCAGTAACTACGGCTTGTTCCATCAGCGGAGAAGTTAAGGCCGGTATATGGAATGGGAGACCATTCGTGAAGGCTGCACCAAGCTGTCTAAAGTATCTAGATTTAGATTCATTTTGGATAGGGCGGGGACGGGTTCATGGTGGTAGGCTTACCCCCTTACCGTAATCCAGTGAAGTCGCGGGAGAAAGGAGTGTCACTATTTTGTAGACTCTTTGCCGCCAAGCGAGAAAGCGGGGTCGCAGTGGTTGTGGAAGGACGGGACAATGGGCATGGTGGCATCAACCTCTCTTTTTCTCTTTTCTCTGCGGTCAAAAACAAGGCTAATAACGACAGAGCCTTGTACCGAGGACGCGGCCCACTTCGTCGACAAGATAATGTCTAAAATTACGTTGGTTGCTAGTAATTTAGAAGCTTCTAAAAACTGATCAATAATACAGTGTTTCGAGTTTTATTGTGTTTGGTGTAGTAATTGTACATTAGTCATAATTGTATTATTGAAAGTAATACCCGACGTTTAAAACCCTTTTGCAGGGTTCATGATCACATGACAGAAATGTTCCGTTTTATTTACATTATGTTTTTCTTGTATAGTATTCGCATAAAATATTGTTAAACAATACACTAAAAAATCACACTAAAATCTAAGACCCTATAGCACCACATTGCGAGTTCTTGTGCAAGTAAACATTTATAAAATGTTCTGTTTATGGAAACTGTTTTTAGAAAATCGTGGCACCTGTGTAAAATATACTTTATCTTTGATATAAATGTGGTATAACTGCCTCCGTAGCCTAGTGGTATGGGCGTGTGCTTTAGAAACCGGAGGTCGTGGGTTCGAATCCTGCGGGGACTCAACAAATTTTCATTGTTGTTTCCTAGTAGGTTAGGGCAATTTGGGCCGATCACCCAATTGTCTGAAAAGTAAAATGATCCATGCGTCGGATGGGCATGTAAATAGTCGGTCCACCCACCAACCCGCATTGGACCAGCGTGGTGGGATACAAAAAACCCCCTAATGGGTAGCGGTGTATTAGGGGAGGCCTATGTCCAGCAGTGGACTATCACAGGCTGATGATGATGATGATGATAAATGTGGTATTTGTATCCTTTCCACTGTATGTATAACATCTATACTCCTGTAATATTTTACCTAACCAATTGGAAAAAAAAGGATATTATAAACAATATATTGTACGCTTTTCCCCAATAAAGATGCTTTTTACATTTATATTAAAAATAAATTAAAAATTGTAATGACACCAAAAATTTTAAATACTCTTACTAATCAATAAAATTGTATTATATTTCCGTTTAACTATTGTAATAATCAATATCACGAAGATCAATTAATGATAAATTAGATGAATATTGCAATTCCCTTGCATAATGGATAAAACTGACCAAACTATTGTCGGATATAATACGGCACAGGCATAGATATGTAGCTTAAATTTGTCATCTAGGCTTACATAAACCTCATCCATATCACACGTGATCCGAATCTATCTTGCATCGTGCCACGCCTCGTTACCTTATGTATTGATTTTCTATAGAGACCATTTACAAACTTTATGGATAGAGTTTGGTAAAGTATTACTTAAAGCGACAAGATGGAAAATAATTTATTTTCCTATGAGATGTAAGAGTTTTTATATATGCAAAATAAATCTCCATCTTTACAGCATAAAATATATTCAAATGTTAACAGGACTTTTATAATCTTAAATTGAAAATATATTTTCCCTTAAATTTCATTCATTATTCGTCACACGTACTGTAACTATTTGATTATTCTAACCTGATTAGGCTACTTGTTTAGAAGATCCCTGCTAAAGGTTGGCTTGGAAAGCTGATGCAAACAACGAATTAAGTGAATACCGAACAAGGTACGACTTTGAAAATTGTGCTACTTAGTGATTGAAAGTAATTTCGTGTCTATTTTTAGAAAATAATTATGGTGCATAAAAAAGCAACAAAAAACCTTTTTTTTTTTCCATAAAAAGGGGTTGAAAAACCTTAACCTTGAAATATTCAATCAGCCACAGTTACAAGGTAGAACTAATTAGGATAACTAACTCTTTGAACTATGCCCATAAAAGTAAAATATTTCATTGTTAACTTAGAAATGCGAAAATGTGATTGTTAATACTAAATTATATATTTTTTGGCAAACACCCTAAAGAAAAAAAATATTTTTTTAATAATTAAAACATTGTGAGTTTCATTTGTAAACACTGTACAAACCTTAAAAGCCTTAAGCGATCTACAAATATTAACATTTATTATACTTCTTAAAATGATCATTAAAACGTCTAGCAGTAGCAAATTTATTAAGTATAAGTGATGTCAATTTTAATGTATACATTTTACAAAAATGTATTTATTTTTGTGTGTGGCAATTCGAATAAATTAACATTTTTTAAAAAACTTTATTAAAATGCCATTAAATAGCACGTATTTAGATGTCAGCTTATATCGAGCAGTCTATAACCTGGGCCCTAAAGAATCGCTGAGAAAAATGTTTACAAAAATCAATGTAATGACTGTTTGTATGAATTTTCTCAATACATATTTGAAAATATTATGTATGTTCATAAACACGAAAATGATTTTGTAAAACATTGTGACACACATAATATAGATACTAGGAATAAGCATTATTATGTTCTTCCAAAAACTAGGCTCCGAAGAACAATAAAATCTTTCATGGGACTATGTATACTCTTCTACAATAAAATCCCAGAAAACGTTCGGCTTGTATCTGTAAATAAATTTTAAAAAGTTCTAAAGGAACGTTTGTGTGTTAAAGAATATTATGATATTATATTAGTTGTAATGACTTCTTGATAGATAACACACCCTGGTAATGAACTTTTCGCTCCAGGCTATTTCAAAGTGGTAAAATGTACGGTATTATGTAAAAATTTTGTAAAATTTATTGAAAAAAAAGTCTCGCTAAGTTTCTTACGCCGGTTCTTCTCAGGTCAGAGGCGTCCATTTCCGAGCCAGTGGTAGATTATTTGACAATCAATAAGAAAGTGTAATGCTTCTATATTGAATAAAGATATTTGACTTTGACTTTATCGCAAACGATTTTTAAACTTAAAAGATAAATCGAAATACCGTATTACGGAATATGACATCTTAGGTTAGTTATATACCTTCTTTAATTAACTTCTTACAATATGCACTGTAACGATTTTTATTTAAATAAATAAATCGCAAAAATATAACGAGACGTTTAAAAAACTAGCTTAATAGATATAAAAAACAATATGGTTGAAACTTATGAAATTAAATACCATGACCGTAACCATTTATTTTACATTAAATGGATTGTCCATGATGAAATTGACAATCCATTTAATGTAAAACAAAGCTTCTATTCACCATCATCAGTCTGTGTTAGCCCACTGCCGGACATAGGCCTTCCCTAGGGCTATCCGTCTCCATTAGGAGGTTTTTGGACATTATCCTACCACACTGGTCCAATGCGGGTTGGTGGGTGGACCGCGTTTTTACATACCCATCTGACGCATAGATCATCTTACTTTTCAGATATTTGGGTGATCGGCCCAAATTTCCCTAACCAAATAGGAAAGTCGACAGTGAAAATTTGTTGAGACCCTGCAGGATTCAAACCCTGGAGGACCACTAAATGGTATTTACGTAAAATCAGTGTACGATGTGAGTAAGGGCTTGTGTAGCCGAGAAAGTCAAAACAGTTATAATATATATATTACACCGGTGGTAGGTCCCTGTTTACAGGAGACCGTCTGGGTGGTAACCACCGCGGTGCCTATTTCTGCCGCGAAACAGTGAGTGTGAAAACACTGCTGTGTTCCGGTTTGAAGGCACCGTAGCCAGCCATTTACTGGGTAAACGAGACTCAACACCCTATGTCTCACGGTAGGCAGCGCGTTGGCGATACTACTGGTATTGCCAATGTCATGGGTGTCGGTGACCACTTTCCATCAGGTGGCCCGACTGCTCGTCTGCCTGCGTAAGCTATAAAAAAAAAAAAAACCTTGCTTGATTTTGAAGGCTGTAGGTATATCCCAACACATGGGCCTTAGGATGAACATAGAATTGCAAAAGTCCATCCAATCCAATCCAATCCAATCATGTATAACGCTTTACACGCTTCTTTTATATGCAAATGCCTATGCATACCCGCCTTCGGGGGGGACAAAGACGGGTTATGTCCATCACGTTGATCCTTTCTTGCCAACGACGCTTTTTTGGTGAGGTCATAGGGACGCTTTTGTACCCTTATGCAACCCTACCAGCGCTGGAAGTCAAGACAGCTCCGTCATTGCCCTATGCCCCATAGGGTTTGTTAGAAATTACGCACCCTTAATGCAGTGGAAAGGAATTGCCGCATGCCTTTCACCTTGGTCTTCATCCCCTGCATTACATCTAGGCTAGTCAGGTTCCTCTTACATTTCTCTGGGCGGGACTGGCCGCAGGTTCTGAGCCCCACCGTTACGATAAAGCAAGGACCTATCAAGGCAGTTCATAGAATATCTTTTTTTACTTTTTTTTTGTAGGGAAATGCCTATACAAACCCGTACTCATGGAAGCATGGGACAATATATGTCGGACCTGCACCGACAAAAAACTATTAAGTTGTTTCTTCCTGGCGCCTTAGAAATGAGGTTATAGTAAGTATTGCCAGTGATGATTTACGGCACTTAGACACGGTCCTTAACCGCAGGCCGTATGTAGGAAGTTCCAAGTCACTCAGCGTGCTGTTGAGCGGGCTATGCTCAGAATAGTGCGTGTCTCCATCACGCACTATTCGCAGCAGGATAATGGAAACCGACATAGCTCGTAGAGTTAGCAAGTGAAATTAACAATGGGGCGCCTCCAAGCCAGCATAAGCTCTGAGTTGTAATAATTATTAAGTAATAATAAACGACAAAAAAAGATTTTTTAATTATTATTTCCTTAATATTTTATTAATTCTAATTTCAAATATATTATAGTAGCAAATATATAAAAATATTTAGATGTTAGTGGTTAAACCCGCGTTTTAGTCAAATTAGTAGTAATATACAGTGTTCATATTTGCAAAAAGCTAGTCGAAGTTTTATTATTGCTTATTTAATTATGAATTATTTTTGACCGAATGTAGTTTGACGGTGTTTCGAAGCGATTTTTTTTTTAAAACATATGAAAAAAATACGTTACAGAAATTAAAAATCGTGTTCGCTACGTCGGTTAGTTTGTAAGAGATAAATTTCAACAACGTTTTATACAATTGTATTACTACATTGGAGAGAGCGTATATCTATGTTCTATAATTTTAAGATAAACAAAATTAAAGCACGGTAAGTCATTACTAATTATTTTGTTTCGCGAAAACTACGTATTTCAACGGGGTACTACCCTCGCTGGAAAGTGTTTGAAATGTCGGGAATTTAAAACGTAAAATAAACGCGATGAAATCCGTTAATATCCTGTAGCATTTCATTGTTGTATGCGTATACAGACCTCCCACTTCGTTATATGAACCTTTTGAAGTTGTGTTAGAAGAGATATTATTAAAGAATCTAATAAGTATATTATAATTTGTGGTGACTTCAATATTAATTTATTAGATAATTCTACAACAATTAGATTCAGATTATTAGTTAGTTCATAACCTTATCACTTTATTTTCTTGAACTCACTTACGAATAACTGAGATTTCTGCTACATAGATAGATAATATTTACAAACTGTAAACCTTTAAACAAGTCAATAATTAAAAATTAAGTTCTGACCACTGTCAGCTGAGCTTCTTTAAGATTAAATAAAATATCGGACAAAAATACAAATAAAAAATTATGTTTGTTCCATGTATAAAAACGTATTGAGAAGTTTAGAAGTAATATATTACAAAAATTTACTATTGTACTAGTATGATGATAACTCACATGTCTGTATAATACATTATTCTCGTTTATAAGGAAAGAATCTAAATCATATTTACTTCTAAAACGGTTAAATCGAAGGGTTTTGTAGCTTTTAGTGAATGGGCAACAGTTGGAATTCACATAAGCAGGCAAAGATTATATGAGCTTTACAGTGAAAAAACATATAATCATAATAAGACCTTTGTTGCACATGTCAGTGCTTATTCAAAAATATTTAAAAAAGTTTGTACTGTCGCGAAATCTTATTTATCAAAAAAAATTAAAATTCATCAGACAAAATAAAAATGACTTGGAATATTATCAACAGTGAAACTGGAAGGGGTAAGAGCAACTCTAATATAACTCTAAATATTGATGACCGTTCCATAGAAGCTGACGAAGATGTTGCTACTTATTTCGAAAAATTTTTCTCGGACATTCCGGTTTCTACTACCAAATCACTTTTATCTTTTCCAACAGTTGCCGAGTCACTATTAAAAGATTATACCAATGAATGTACAGAAATTTTAATTTTACGGACGTAAATACCGGAGATATTATAAGTACATTTAAAACTTTAGATATAAAAAAACTACAGACCTATGGGGATCTCTGTTAAGGTGATAAGTTCTATTATCGATGTAATATCACCTTACCTGCAGCAATATTCAATGTAAGTATCAGAAGGCGAGTTTCCTGACCTAATGAAGCATAGCAAAGATTATTCAATATTTAAATCAGGATGTAATACGGACCCTAATAACTTCAGACCAATATCTATACTGCCTACTCTTAGTAAATTATTTGAAAAACTCTTACTAAATCAATTAGTTAAACATTTCAATCGTAATTGCCATTTAAATAACAAGCAGTATGGATTCACTGGGGGTCGCTCAACAACCGACGCAGGCATTAGGCTAGTCAAAAGCATTTTTGAGGCTTGGGAAGCATCACAGGATGCTTTAGGCATTTTCTGTGATGTCAGAAAGGCTTTTGATTGTGTACACCATGAGACACTGGTCAGGAATTTACATCACTATGGTATAAGAAATTCCGCATTCGACGTTCTATCTTCGTACTTGAGTCAGCGAATTCAGAGGATTGATGTGAATGGTAAAAGATCTTCCGGGGCCCCGATAAATATGGGGGTCCCACAAGGATCCATTCTTGGGCCTATTCTCTTATTCATTTATATAAACGACTTACCATGTGATAAATAATAGCGAAGAGATAGTATTATTTGCAGATGATACCTCCTTGATTTTTAAAATTAAACTACATACGTCAATAAACGAAGATGTAAATAATACTCCCTCTAGAGTAGCGAATTGGTTTAGTGTTAATAACTTGCTATTAAACCAAAGAAAAACAAAATGTATTAGATTCATGACTCCTAATGTGAATCATGGTAAATTTGAAGTGGTTATGAATGGGGAGCCGTTAGACGTAAGTTGAATCAACTGTATTTCTAGGAATAACTGTAGATACAAAACTACAATGGGCCCCCATATTAATAGGCTAAAGTAAACTAAGCTCTGCAGCTTACGCTGTGAAAAAGAATTAGATTATTAACCGATGTGGAGACAGCTCGTTTAGTATATTTTAGCTATTTTCATAGTATTATGTCTTATGGCATTCTACTGTGGAAAATGCGGCAGACACTAATACGATCTTTGTCCTCCAAAAACGCGCAATTCGTGCAGTCTATAATATGGGCCCCAAAGAATCATTGAGAAAGTTGTTCACTATAATAAAAATAATGACCGTTAGTTCTCAATACATATTTGAAAATTTAATATATGTGCAAAAAAATAGGGATGATTTCCTAAGACATTGTGATGCAAATGACATAGATAATTTAATTCTTCCAGCAACTAGACTGCGAAGAATAAGTTAGTCTTTTATGGGACAATGTATACGTTTTTACAACAAAATCCCAGTAAACGTTCAGAATTTAACTATTAATAAATTTAAAAAGGTAGTTAAGGAACGTTTATGTGTTAAAGGTTATTACGATATTAATGAATTTTTAAATGATAACACAGCCTGGTAATGGAATGCTCGCTCCAGGTCCTGTTTCAAAATTGCATAATATGTAATGTCCAATTATCAAATTGTTTGTAATTTTTAAAAGATGACAAAAAATAGCCCGCTGAGTTTCTTTCGCCGGTTCTTCTCAGGTCTGTGGCGTCCTTTTCCGAACCGGTGGTAGTGTGTTTGACAATCAATAAGCAAGTGTAAACTTCTATATTGAAAATATTTGAATTTGAATTGAATTTGAATAGCCCGTTTATTTAATCACGGTAAGCCAAATTCAAAGCTTATTTTAAGCTTTAAAATAATAGCTCTTTAGTAGTAAATGCAATTTAAAAAATATCCATTTTATATATACAAAAGCTAAGCTACAAGTTTTGCTTTTGTAGCTACACGTTTTGCTTTTGTAGCTACTAAGCTACACATATTTAAAACGTGTATATTCTGACATATCAGAGACTAATGACGCGGTGGCATAAAGTTTTAATTTAAGTTATAAGCAAACATGATAATATGCCATTGTTTATTTACTGTTACAATTATTTTTGGCAATGAAAAAGAAAATTTTTTGCTATGATTTATCAATTTCTATTTATCCTATTTTTTTAAATGTTACTTTTTGTTAATAAATAAGTGATTTTGAAAAAATCTTTTACGAAATAAGGCAGAGAAATAATGTAACATAACTTTCGACAGATAATTTATTATAGTTCGCACTTATCTGCTTTCCGGCCGATGAACGAAGGGGACTAGCGGAATTGAGAATAAAGAGATTGTTATCGCAACTTACACTGTTATATGAAGTAATCCAATATAAAGAACGATTCTCTTGCGAGGAGCAAAATGTTGCCACAATATTATAGATATATTTCAAGATCACATAAAACACTGCGAGTATTATATCAAAAATATTAATAAAAGATAGAATAAGTAAGAAGTCATATGATATAGAGTTATAAGAGGAGTCTTTAAACAGCTTTAAAACAACCGCCATTTTACTTACAAGTAATTATTTCGAAGGACGCATCTACACAGAATTTATAAGATCATGTTTTAAAGTTCGGTCTGTAAAAAATTATTCGGTCAGTTCTAAAAAATAGGAAAGAAAAAATTTATTGGTAAAGATGTAAGAGCCAAACCAAAATCTAAATTAGATTGTTGACGATGAAATGTTAAATACACATAGTCGTCAATGAGGCAGCCAACAGAAAGAAAGACTGTATTTAGATTTGAGGCGACTTAAGTACCGCCCGGATATTCAACTTATATAAGGAATGGCCTGTACTTTATATTTGTTGAAATACTGGTCTCACTATTCAGCCACATGTAGCATTTACGTAAAAGAGTACGATGTAGAAAAATGAGTTTAAATATTGTAAAAAAATATTATTTTTATAATTTAGTTTTTTTTTTTTTTTCATATTATTGTTTTCTTGTAAAGGCAATTTTTGTACTGCAAAAGTTTTATAATATCTCAGGAGTAATCAAAAACTGGGGTATCTATACTTTATAGTTTAGCAATGAAAAAATATTTTTATGTTTCTTATTCGCAGTGCCTTTATCAACGTCATGTTTATAAGCAATGTAGATCTTGTTAAAATTAAGTATTATGTATTTAAAAAGAAAACAGAAAAGGTCATTTAAAAACGATCGAAGACGCCTTTTAGGTTCTTCTTTTCTTTTTGTTTTTAAATTCATTTATTAAAAATAATACGTTACGAAACATAACAAAAATAAAATACGAAAAAGACAATTCAAATTCTGATATTGCACGCTGTAAGCGCTCGAATAAATACAGCTTATGAATATTTAAAAGTTATTACCGGCGCGACACTGAATATCAGAGAGTTGTATTTAAAGCTATCGAGGAGTTTGAATGGAGTTATTGTTCTATGAAAAATCTTTATTTGTTTTTAAAAACACAAAAACAAGAAAAAACTGATAAAACTCATTGTTGTTTCCTAGTTGGTTAGGGCAATTTGGCCCAATTGTCTGAAAAGTAAGATGACGCATGCGTCGGATGGGCATGTAAAAAGTCGGTCCACCCACCAACCTGCATCGGACCAGCGTGGTGGGATACCAAAATGTCATCATATATATATTAATAACGAGTAAAGTGTGGGGCAAAGTATGGAGCAATGGATTACAATACTTTGTTATCTAGGTGAGCGGATGACGGCTGCGCAAGACAGATTACGTAGCAGAATCTAGGATGAATATTTGATATGGTTTAAGGTTTGCACACTGGTAGAGGCTTTGGGCAAATGAGTTCATTTTCGGCGAGGAAGGAAAAAGGTGACCCACTTTTTCTGGGTGGATGATCATAAGTTATTCGCTGCTAATCGCTCTCATCTAATGGAATTGTTAAAGATTACTTGTGATTTTAGCAATTCAATTAGAATGGAGTTTGGAACTGATAATTGTGCGATTCACCATGTTACAAGAGATAGGATCACCCACTCTGACGGCAGCTTTGTACCTGCGCATCGTTATGCTATTTGTTTTACTAGAGAACGTCCTTATCCTCTCTAGTAAAATAATCACTTCTGGAAGATTTTGGACGCTTGACAAAGTGCTTAATAGCTTTATTAGGCGTAAATAAAGCAAACGCGTATAACGGTGGTTTCACCCGCCTCGTATAAATTTTTGGTATTCTCAGGTGATCTGGACAGAAAAGTCCTACCATCTTGACATAGTCTCATAGGATGCGACGTCAGAGATAGTCGGTGACGTTTTTACCTACGAAAGCATTGGTGGTCGGGGCTTATTGAGTGTCCTTGCTATGAATAATCGTAAAGTGTGAAGGTTCCGAAACTACTTCCTGACGAAATCGGATGACGCATTCTACGCAGGCGTCATTCAGAGTGATAAAGGACTTGCTTCTCTATCCTTAGCCAACGAGTAATGGCAAGAACCAGCATTGCTGAGAGTCTCCATCCGTGAGACTGTATGGAAAGAGAAAGATCTACACGGCTTCTGAACACCGCTTCCATTGTCCGCCTATTAACCTGAGATGGATTTATATATTTTATGTATATTATATTTATTGCTGTATTATTCTTATATACATAATATTACATAACAACTCTCTTCTAGTCGATTCCACTTCGGCGGTCGATCTATATTAAAGATCAGCCTACTTTGCAGCAGATATTCATCATCATTAATATCATGTGTTAGTCTACTGCTGGCTGGACATAGGCTGCCTATAAAGCACGGCTTCTCTATAGGGTTTTTTAGACCGTTTCCCACCACGCTGGTGCGGGTTGGTGGGTGAACAGACTTTTTACATGCCCGTTCGATCCATAGATTATCTTAGTCTTCAGACAATTAGATGATCGGCCCAAATTGTCCTAACCAACCAGAAAACAACGACGACACAAAGTAGTTTCCCCATGAGATTCGAGCCCAAGACCTCTGGTTCATAAAGCAAGGACCAAAGAGATAGACCACAAAGGTGGACAGGAGATATTACAGTGTATAAATGTATGCGCAAACGCAGATGCACTCCGTCTTCCATCACTCTCATAGTCCGATGAGCTTGAAGACCGACGCGACCGGAAAAAGGTTAGGTAAGTACCAACTTTTAACATGCCTATTAGACGCATGGATTATCTTACTTTACAGACAATCATGTGATCAGCCTGCATTGCTCTAACCAACTAGAAATTAACAATAACAATTTTGTTGAGTCACCGCAGTATTCAAACCCACGACCGTCAATGATAGTACAACGTCTTTTTCTGCCTAATATTACCCCTGTTTGTAGTTGAATTGAAATTTAAATTAATAACAGCACTTATGTAGACATCCGCAGCAAAACAGCACGATTAGTCGACATATATCGCAGAATTAGCAAGCTAAAAAGGCAATAGGCCTGCTACATAGTTCGTAGAACCGACATCCTTTGAGAAAAAGGTTTTCGATTGACAGCCTCATATTGGCCATCACAGTGCAGGACATATTATTTTTTTTCATTTTTTTTTTGTTAAAAGTTCAATCAGCTACTGTTAGTAACTTTAGGCCTTTTGTTTAATATTTACTTTTAAAAATATTTATCAACAATAAAAGAATAAGTTTTTCTATCCTTACGTTCACTGTTTGAAAATGTATATAAGGTTCTATAATACATAAGATAGTAAACCATGATCACTATCAATTCGATAGACATAAAGCACTCAATTTGTACGATAAATTAATGTCTGATAGACATCAATTCTATTAAAAGATGGGTCGGAAACGTATTTTGTGTTCATCCTACTATGAGATACGCATCTACGAAGATTAATGATACTCGTATCTCTATAAATTCTCAGAAAGTTAATATTTTGTACCTTAGCAAAAGATAATGTTCAGCGAAAATTTGTGATATCCGTACTAAAATAAAACATGTGAACGTCATTTCATAAAAAAAAATATCATATAATTAAATTGCTTATCACACCTATGACCAAATTATATAATGATTTTATTAAACATTTCCTTATTACTTACTACTAAGTAGTAAGAGATGTTGTTGAACCTGATTGACCTGAGAAATTAGCCAATAAATGGATTATTTTCCCAATGGTTTAAAATAATGGTACGTCTAATAATTGCACTAAAAGCAGTTTTTGGAACCTATTTAGATTGTATCTCTTGATACACAAATTTTTATTTTAATTATTAAATTAAATAATTTTAAATACTTGACTTTCAAAGATCTCCGTTAAAAGTCACGATGTTTCCACATTAGCTTAGTCAGATAGCAGAGCTTTTTAACGTTATTGCAAAGGACAGTCAGTCAGCTCAAATCATTGGCTCTATAAAGAGCGATCACCATAATCAATAATTGTTAAAATCTGTTTACAATAAGACACCAGACTGGCAGGTTATACGGTCTTAATAACTGTTGCTCGTTTTAATTATAAGTTTAAAAAGTTTCGTTCATAAGGTATATAGTATTTTCATAAATGAAAACTAATTACTAGTAAAAAATTAACTGCCTCCGTAGCCTAGCGGCATGGGCGTGTGCTTAAGAAACCGGAGTTGCGGAGTGTGTTCGAATTCTGCGGGGACTCAACAAATTTCCATTTTTGTTTCCTAGTTGGTTAAGACAATTTGAGCCGATCACCCAATTGTCTGAAAAGTAAGATTATCCATGCGTCGGATGGGCATGTGAAAAGTCGGTCCACGCACCAACCCGCATTGGACCAGCGTGTTGAGATAAGGTACAAAACTCTATAATAGACAGGGGGGTATTAGGAGGCCTATGTTCAGCAGTGAACTACCACAGGCGGATGATGATGATGATCATGATGTTGATTTTGACTAATAAAAATCGGTAATTTTCGTGCATTTATTTATAGTCAAAAAGCTATTCGTATTTGATTCCTTCCCAAAACATATTGATTTCAAAGAGAGCCCTTTACGGTAGGCAGCACATTGGTGATACCTCTAGTATTGCTGATGTGCATGAGTGTCGGTGACCACTTACGATCAGGAGGCCTGACTGTTCGTATGCCTAAGTCGGCAATAAAAAAACATAAATATGTTCATTGAAAGCTAACAACAAAAATTAGGTCATAAAAGTTCTATATGGCAGGTTCACGTTATTGTGGAATTTGTACTGAAAAAGACTTTGCTAAGTGGTTTATCGCTTTAACACTATTTCTCCGCAATTAAGCAAGTACGACGTTACGACACAACAACATCTACAGCGCCAGTAATGATCACAGGTGCATTTTTTTTGTGGCCAACTTGCCTAAAGAAGGAGGTACTCAATTGGGAGCGTAGTGACTTTGGTCATTCTTTTTAAATTATGAGGCTTAGCTGTCACTATGATTTCTTTTTATCATGTCAATTCCATCTCATATCAAAAATCACAACCTCACGAAATTAAATTGTAAACGTTACCGAGACGGTAACAGATGTAGCTACTTAAAACATGTTCTATATATACTTCTCAAAATGGTCTATAATAAGGTCCGCAACTGCGTTTATCGCTTTCTTTTGAAGAATAACTCACAATACCTATTTTAATCCGTGTACAATATGGAGGTGTATACAAAAATACTGTATAGTAATAAAAATAAGGTGTTTTAATTGTATATGTATATAATTAGATACAAGGTTTTGGTAAATTTCAAAGATTCATGGTGGTAGTTATTTATTTATACAGTGTTGTTCCAATCTAGTTAGTATTTTTTATTAAACTAGCGTAGCTAAATTTTAAGATTTAGGCATGCACAGAAGATTTAACTGCCTCCGTAGCCTAGTGGTATGGGCGTGTGCTTTAAAAACCGGAGGTCGTGGGTTCGAATCCTGCGGGGACGCAACAAATTTTCATTGTTGTTTCCTAGTTGCGTAGGGCAATTTGGGCGATACAATTGTCTGAAAAGTAAGATGATCCATGCGTCGGATGGGCACGTAAAATCGGTCACCCATCAACCCGCATTGGACCAGCGTGGTGGGATACGGTCCAAACACCTAATGGATAGGGTGTGTTGAGGACCTATGTCCAGCGGTGGACTAACAAAGGCTGATGATGAATGTATGTATGTATATATGTATGTATGTATGTATGTAGACAAAAGGACAGTATGGTTTCATAAAACACAGACACCTAAGAAACCAAATACGAGGAGTTTATCGGATTTCAGAACAATTGTTCGAAAACTAGAAAATATCTGGGTTACAATTTGGACCATTATACAAGTTAACGCACCTCAGGCTCAGATAGAACAGCAAGGAAAACTTTTACTGGGAACTAAACAAAACAATCACAAAACTTTTTATTAACTAAGTTAGTAATTATGGGAAATTTCAATGCGCAAATAGGAAACCAAAAATCGAACAACAAAACCATTGGACCATACACTCTTGGAAAAACAGACTATAATGGAGAAAAGCTAAAAACTTTTTGCTTTGAAAATGATTTCACAATAATTAACACCATATTAAAAAAAAAGAAAAAGAAAACAGAAGATGGACATGGATATCATCATCATTATCAGCCTGTAATACACCTCTATCCGTTAGGGGGTTAGGACCGTATCCCACCGCGGTGGTCCAATGCGGGTTGGTGGGTGGACCGACTTTTTACATGCCCATCCGAAGCATGGATCATCTTACTTTTCAGACAATTAAGCGATGGGCCCAAATTGCCCTAACCAACTACGAAAAAACAATGAAAATTTGTTGAATCCCCGCAGGATTCGAACCCACGACCTCCGGTTTCTAAAGCGCACGCCCATACCACTAGGCTACGGAGATAGTGATGACATGGATTTCACCTGACGGAAAGTACACCAACCAAATCGACTACGTCCTGACAAATAAAAGGCAAGCGTTAAACGATTGCAACGTTATTAACGAATTGAACTACTACCCAAACCATAGAATCGTTAGAGCATCCTTGAAGAACCAACGCCCGAAAAATCCGAAAGCCAAATAAAAAAACTCTCAAACTTAAATGGAAGTGACCAACAATTAATAGCATCCAGATTAGAATACACCCTTATTATATAGATATACCTTACCCTTAATATATATATATATATAGAGAAAAAACAGAACAACTAAACACACAAGATAAATACAACAATATGCAGACTGAAAGCACAAAAGCAGTAAAGGCAATTCAAGAGAAGAAAGAAACAATAAAGATAAACAATAAGCTATCGGGCGAAACAAAACATCTTTTACAAAATAGAATTAACCTAATCAACGTCACTAATAAAACAAAACAAACCAGAAAAAGAAATATCAGAAATAAGCCATAAAAGAAAAATATAACTTTAAGATGACATTGTTTAAAGAACTCATAATCAAAACAGGTAGAGTAAAAAAGCAAAGGAAATTCTGATGGACAAAAGGAATGGATACTAAAACAAAAAAATTTGAAGGATCAACATCAACATCTAGACCTGAATATCCTTCGCACAGCAACCGAATTCTACAGACAACTGTTCTCGAGCCCCAACAGCAACCAGGAAGACTATCAGAATATAAATGATCAAATGCAAGTGCCACAAATACTACAATCAGAAGTGGAAAATGCAATGACAAGGCTCCATGAACCAACGGCATAACAAATTAAACCTTAATGTTATCTAAAGCTACACTATTACCTATTCTAACGAACATCTTCAACGAGGTTCTGGAGACGGAAATAACTTCTTTGCAATTGTCCACGTCTAAAATAACATTATTATATAAAAAAGGAGATAAAAACGATGCTAGCAATTACAGACCCATTAGTCGCATGTCTAATATATACACAATGTTTTTGTGAAAATACTTCTTGGTAGAATTACAAAAATACTAGACGAAAACCAACTTAGAGAACAAGCAGGCTTTAGAAGTGGATACTAGTGGACCATTTATTTACAGTCAAACTAATATTTGAGAAATACGAGGACTACCTCTCGACTGCTGCTTTGTTGATTATTGCAAAAGCTTTTGATTTCCTTAAACATGTTAAGATATGGGAAGCATTAAATCCCCAAGGCGTTGAACACAAAATAATAAGAATAATAAAAAACATATATACAAATAGTACAGCAACAATAAAACTCGAAAAAGCGTGTGAGCTCTTTAAAAAATAGAAGGGAGTTAGATAAGGAGACCCATTGTCACCTTAGCTTTTTACAGCAGTACTGGAGGAATAATTTAGACAAATTACCTGGATAGAGTATGGGCTCACCATTAATGGAGAAAAACTAACTAACCTAAGGTTTGCTGATGATATCATCCTATTTGCCAAAGTACCTCACGAACTTTAAGCTATGATCAGTGATCTGGACTTACTAAGCAAATAAGAAGGCTTGAAAATGAATATTTTTAAAGACAAAACTTTAAACAAACAGAACACAAGAAATTATCACTCTAAATAACAAAAACATTGAATATGTTAATGATTATATGTATCTAGGACTAATCATATCAGGAGATAACATAAATAACAATCTACCACTTCTTGTGGTAAGACATCTTCTTCCTTATTTTCCATGCACTTTTTTACTGCATCCACAGTAGGCAGTGCTTCTCTGCTGACATAAGCCATTTAATAATAACGGAAAAATATATCTAGTTTTGTTTTTATTTAATATAGTTAATCAAAATTTTAACTTCGTTAATTAACGATTAACGAGTTAATGCCCAGCACTGACAATAAACACATGTGAGGTCAGAGACATCGCTGAATCGCGTGTTTATCAAACACAAACATCTTACGTGGACAGAGGCATTTGTGAATAGCGTGTTCAATAACAAATTGTTCTAAAGTTAGAGGGCAACAGATGTGTACACTTTACCAGGATAATATATAACAGTAGATTTTTTTACTCGAGATCAATAAGTCAAACAAAAATAATAATTGAAATATATTACTTATGACAACTGGTAGGTTTTATAATTTTTAAGATTTGTATACATATATATTTATATAACACAAGAAAAAATTCTATTATTGAATGAAAAAGAAAATTATTGGATACCAAGATGTAAATTATCTGGGGAGTATAGTTTTTATATATACAAATTTACCTTAAAACGCCGAATGTAAATATTCACATGACTTCTATTCATACATTTACATTTAACGTTTGCAAAGAGATGTTGCGTCAATACACAAAAAGTAATTGAATGGCAAGCTGTGTAAAATATTTACGGCCTTAAAACATAAAGAACGTGATTTACTGTGTTTTATACGCTTCGTC